>JAECUM010045617.1:0-39967 GCA_016617855.1 Megalonaias nervosa
AGTAAAACTTACTGGTACTAAAATCTATTTATTGTAAGGCGTTTCATCCAAACAGTAAAAAAGAAAGAAATACACCCCACCCACCCCCGAAAACAAAATAAAACGCCAGAATGGCCACTCTGTCGTCTCAATATGGTCTCTGTATTAACTTTGTTTAGTCCTGCTTGTAAGTTCTTGGACACACATACTTGTTTAATAAGTTCTTTAGTATAAATGAGTGACAATGTTTCTACAGTAAAAACTAGCTGATTAATATGAAATTTGATTTTATGGACATGCCATAAAAAGCGGCAGTGTTCTAAAATCTTCTTACATGAAATACTTTTGCAAAAGTTTGGTAAACTTGAAATACAAACGATAATACGGTCTTTATTTTGAAAATGAACATATACATTACTTAGATTGAATTCGAACTTAAACAGTATGTTTTATTTTTCAACTGTGGATATCTTTTTCAACTTCCCAATAATAAACGGTGATGTGTTTGTGATATTCGGTTTAACGGAAATTACTTGAATGATTAATATTTTTTATGTATAGTGCGATTTATTTCATTGCCTTTGATGTAATATCGACCAAAAGCAGCTTAAAGACAAATAAGGTCTTTGGCTCAATAATTACCATGTTGTATTACATTCTCAATATTGGCCACACAATCAGATTTTATGCTATGTGAAGGTTTCACTATCGTAAATTAATATCCACAGATAATTATTGACTTATGAAACTTAATTTCACGTAATAGTTATGGTTTTTATTTTTTGTTTAGCCTTGAACATGATTGATTTTCAAATGTGCTACCTTTAGGAAAAATGATACATTTTACAGCAATAATGTCTTTGAAGAGAACAGTGGCATTGTTTTGTACGATGCATGTCTACTGTTGTGTGTTAATAAAACGTGACTGAATGCAATAGCAACGAAATGTGGAAATAAAACTCCCACTAGAGAGAATATGGTTTGCTCCTTTTGTTTCTTATGAAATCGAGGCCCACATTTCATTTCTAATCCCAAAGTTTGTTCACCAGTCTTTCTTAGAGTTTTTGAAAAAGGCAATATAAATTAAAAAAAGTAAAAAACATACATAATAAAACTACCTATTTTATAAATGAATATCAATATGCAGAACATTTGCATTCATGTCACTTTATTATTATTATTATCATTATTATTATTATTATTATTATTATTATTATTATTATTATTATTATTAAATTTATCTTATCAATATAAAAGATACTTAAATATAAAGACGCAGTTTAAGTTCAGAACTTCACAAATGATTCTTAAATGATGGTAAAATTTAATGACTGGAAATCACAAACACACACCCATATCTATCTTTCTATCTATCTATCTATCTATCTATCTATCTATCTATCTGTCTGTCTGTCTGTCTGTCTATCTATCTATCTATCGAAAAAGCTGCAAGTAGCTTTAGTTCAATCATGCATTACTCAGTCTAATGGGGAGGCAAGCTGGGGCTCGGGTGGGCGGATTGGAGCGTCATGTTCATATGTTGTTCCACTCCTCTACCCAATGTAACTAAGATGAGAGACCCATCGTGTGTGAACATATGAATCCAACAATTCTTAGGTCTTGAATTTTTCTTATACCTGGAATTAAACTCAAATGTACTCAGCCTTCTTTGACCTTACCAAGTACCGTGTCGGGGTAATTTGTCCCACTGTTCCCTTCCCACTCTGCCACGGCTTTTGGCAATTTGTACATTGGTGCGATTATATTGATTGATTTGTAATCCCGAATTCAGAAGAACCGACATGTAGTTTATGTCATATTGATTAACTTGGAATGTTTATTTGTTAATGCCTTAATTAATGCAAAGCGATGAATTACCCCCCCCCCCCCTTTAGATGTCAGGACCATTTTCGGTTTATACACGTACCCCACGTACTCACTTTATTCTGAATCTACGTGTGTTTGCATGATTTAGATTTTTAACGTAGCTTTAACAATTTGTAAGTCATATCGCTACGATGTCTGCAGTGTGACAGTTTATAGTGATGTCTAGCACTGGGGCATCATGCCTCAGACATGTGGCACGATGCCCCACCCAGTCACATTATCCTGACACCAGGCCGACCAGTCCTAACACTAACCTCTTAATGCTGAGCGCCAAGCGAGGCAGCTGTTAGTACCTTTTTTTAAAGTCTTTGGTATGACTCGGCCGGGGTTCGAACCCGCGACCTCCCACATTCGAGGCGGACGCTCTAACCACTAGGCCACCGGAGTGGATTGATCGCTCGTTAGCAGTACATGGTACAAAATTACTCGATCTCTCACAAATTTCATATGCACCACAACAACCTTATATATCCGTATTGAAAAAGGAAATCCTATAGTTATAATTAAAACATACACATCGATAAAGTAAGCTGCTTTTAAGTAGCCATTAATAATCAGAAATCAGTTATTAATTGACGAGTATCGATTGAAGGTACTAAGGAAAAATACTACTATTGAATTAAAGCTAATTGTGAATAAACATTCTTTAAATGAAAGGATACTTGATAAAATCTCGAAATTTTAAATGTGTTATTTATTTAAACGCTGTGTTTCAAATGCAAGCATAAATTGGGTATTATTTTTGTTAAAGCATGGTACAACATCTTCTAAAGAAGAGCCCTTTTATTCATTGGCAGTTTTTTTATTTTGTTGCATATTATACTATGTGGTATCAATGTCACAGAAAAATTGATCATCGTATGTTGCAAAACAAAACAATAAATGAAAGTAAGAATTTTCTTATTTCCCTACGTTTTTCATAATTTGCTATGTCAATTCCTTGCTATCTTTTAAGTATATTATGAAATTCAGGATGTACCAATTTCTAAACAACGATATTTAATATTATTTGCAAGTTTCTCTATCTTTATTTTATTGATGTTATTAATGATGTAATTATATCGTTCTTCTTCTTCTTCTTCTTCTTCTTCTTCTTCTTATTATTATTATTATTATTATTATTATTTCAATATCATTATCTCTCATTAAAATCATTTTTTATATGCGTTTTTGCTGTTTCATAATTTAAATGAATTATGTTTATTGATACCAACCGAAAGTCATACATTCAAACCTATCTAAAAAAACAAATATAACACGACAAAGGAAAATAACACAAAACCGAAAGTAATTGAACAGAACAGGACAAAACAAAACAGAATAATACAAACCAAAGAAACAAAGGAATATACTTCTTTCTGTTGTTGCAAATCAAAACTGGAAACTTTTCTTATAATCAAGATCAACTACACAGTTTCTGTTAAGAACATGCAAGAGCTAAAATATAACTTCATTGACCGTAATAACATAGTTTCTGAATGTTAGTGATAGCGATAAATTAATTTTTGGTATCTTTCATAAGTTGTACCGAGGCAAAACGCAGTATATACTGCGATGAATATCACTATATGGGAATGACATTTTAATGACTGTTACGATGAATGGGCTAAACATCATACTCTGTTATACAAAGAAGTTGAATGTATGAGTACAAAATGTTTAGAAACGAAAACGAAGAAAATAAAATTAATCCATACGAGTAAATGGCCTCGTTTCATGTTAGATATGGAACCTTTTTAATATGGCATACTTTATAATCAGTTGTTTCTTGCACGATTTAATAGCAGAGTTTTGTAAATTGTAAAGATAATTCTTATTTCGTGTATGTGTTTATTAAATGGTAAATGGTCGATTGAGAAAAAACCCCACAGCAATACAACTTTGACACAAGTCGAATTGTTTGCTTGCTAATATGAGTAGGCAAATGAAATCTTCTAATAAATACTGTTTTGTATAAATATTTATTATTCATTGCTTATATACATTGTTCATGCTCTCTTTTAACATACAAAAATACCTGCTATCTAGCTGCCAATACGTTTATAAAAGGTCAGTTGGGTGGAACCCGTCTTGTGTGACCAAGGAGAGAAGCTCCCGGAAACTTCTGCCTTTTCAGCGTTTTCATCATCTAATTGTTGTTCATGTTATTAGTTTTGGTTTAATGCCATCTGCCAGCACACGATAGGTTATACATTGGGGGCCAGTATAACTGGTGGAGGGAGAATCAACCCGGGAAGATTCCAGTAAGAACCACAGACCCACAGGAAGCCAATAACAGTTTTCTTACATATACACATAGGCCTGAATCATCTAACTGTAAAGAAAGCTTATTGCTTGAAACGTTCCGTTTATTGGCGTTATATTTTTCTTGCGGGGGTGGGGGGTGGGGGTGGTGCGTGTAAGAGGTGATGGAACCGTCGGCTCAGCTCCTTGCCTCCTAATAGGATCGACCCTAGCTTGTAGTAGGTGCCATTAGATACAGTTTGCTTCGAAATTACAGATGTTTTGCTTGCTCATCCATGTGAAAAACATGTTGGTTTAATTATATTGTAGCCGAGATCATGTCTTACATAAATGATTCTTACAATGAAGTTTTACTGACCGCTTGCTGATATTTTTCTGAAATGTTAATCTTTTGCTAGTCAAAGATGCGAAGTCATGAATAGTTGGATATTTTAATAAATAAAATGTTTGTAAAAATCTGACCATTTCGTTCGATTTCTTGTGCTAACTGCTTATTAGAAGTTGTACATTATCTTTAGCTATTAAGGATATTACAATCTGTATGATGAATTATGGGAGAATACCATGCAAATGATAGGAATATCGATTGTTTTGCATTAACGCTATATATTTTTTGTCACTGCTCTCCTCTAAATGCAGATTCTTTCCCTTAAATGAGGATTCTTTCCTTAACTGCGGATTAAACAGGTAGAGAAATTTAGCAGGGCATGAGTAGTTACTTTAACGGCGTTTTTCCTATGGACGTAGTATTCTTAGAGTATATACATTTCTGAGGGTTAAGGAGGGCAATGTATATACAAACATAAAATTAATATAGGCTTATTGAATCATTTTATTGAAAACCGGATTAAACGTCGGCATGATTTCTTATGATTTTTCAATAATGTGAATGTAATAAGTTTTCCAATTCCAATGTTTTATCTCTTCCTTCACCCCCTTCCACTCTAAAATAATGAAGAATTAAATAGATGCATGGCTCAGGTTCCTGGCACTAAAGGTCTGCAATTCAATGTTTTGCCTACCAGCCTTTTATTTACATAACTGACTGACCGATTGTCAACCAAGATTATTAAAGTTGGTATTCACTCTTTGTAGGAAAAAGAGCTTAAAAATTGATCTGTTCTAGGGGTGGAACTAACGAGGAAACTATGCGTGCAGATATACACAAAGGGTGCTATTTATAGTGGACGTTTTGTAAGCTGTACAAATAATATTCTAGTTTTAATTCTTTTGTGATATTAAAATGTTATATTTGTGTGACGACACGATTTGAAGAGTTCAGCTCAGGGAAATGGCACCCATCCAAAACACAATGGAGCTACTGTGATGTAATATTATCTTATTGCTGGTTTAAAAGGTGAACAGTTTTAATTGTCTGTAAGGAATGGACCGTTTTAAAGTCTTCTCTCTTACATGAAACCGTTTGAATTGTTGACCCATATTGCAATGTCCATACATCGCTCCGACTCCATGGTCTTAGCCTAAGTAACAGAAAAGAGGGTAAATCAACAAGTTTTGTAACATTCAACAAATAATTTATTTCTCGGGGATTCCAACTGAAAATTTAAAAACAACTTATGGCATTATGAATTAAGTCCCAAATAATCCTAAAAGTTTTATCACCAGTCTAAAAGTATGGGCTATTTCGAATGAATTCCTGTGGTGTTCCGAATGAATTCCAATCTTGAAAGTGCTGATGTACCAATAACCAGGAATCATGTTTATGTACTGACATTCTTGATGCATTATAAAGACATAATATGCACAGTTTCTAAATGAATCCACACTATATCTTAATATAGTGATTTGGTACGAAAGTACCAATGGCATTTTGCACTTTCTGTGCATAATTTAAATAAACAAATCCTCTCAAATTAACAACTGAACACAACTAAAAGACTGGTTACACATCGGATGTTAAGATAGGAATAGATAATGTCTTTTAACCTTTTGCTTTATATAAAATCCTAAGTCACACTATCAGGACAATGATGAAGGCCGAAATTCATTTGTAGAGCACTCAAAGTTGTCAATATTATCAGGTCTATTCCAAAAACTTTAGTAAAGAACATGGCAAACAGCAGGTACACCAGAAGTTCCTGAGGGGAAAACCAATGTCCTGAACTCATATCCAAGTAAATATGTTTACCTACAACTAAGAGCAGTCTTAATATAGAATCGACAATCATAAACAAAAGGTAGCTATGTAAAAAAAAAACTGTTGATAAAATAAGACAATAGTCAGGCAGGGCCTAACTCCTACCGTCAATTACGGACAAAGGTAATTCACACAATACAAATTATATACAAATTATACAAATTATATATATATATATATATATATATATATATATATATTATATGTATAGTATATATATATATATATATATATATATATATATATATATATATATATATATATATATATATATATATATATATATATATAATATAATCATGGATATAAGACAACACCTTTATTATATACTTATTAACAGCCCAATTATTTGTGGCGTTGTTGCTAACGGTCAATATCCAGCTGCATTGACCGTAGTTAGACAAAAGTATTCACCTCTTCCTTAATTGGTAAACACGTGCCTTCGTTCGATGAACTACTTCATATACTGCTAAATAAAATGACGACGGAAATGACTGAACGCTTGCCATGTCATAAATCTAATGACCACCAGACGCCGAAAGAGAACGAACGTAACCCTTTCTACCTGACAACAGCGCTCGAGCATCAGTTGAATCATCTCACGCCCAACGAAAAATATATATCATCCAAATTAATTAAAGAAAATCTGAATAAATCCAAAGACTTACATTGTAAGGGAAAACAATAAGGTAGCAATACTAAATATGATTTATACCAATATTGAAAATTGATGGCTAGTGATTTCTAGTTGATGCTGTGTGTGTGTGTGAGAGAGAGAGCGAGAGAGCGAGAGAGAGAGAGAGAGAGAGAGAGAGTCAGGCGGACTTTTGCTACAATGTATGTCAACATCTCCTCCTTAACATTAAAACCTGCACTGTGAATGCACAATTAATATCACGATCTTTCTCGATATCTGTACTTTTCTGAAGGCAAAATAGCGATTTGTTGTTTATTCAAAGCGATTAGACTGTTTTGTAACTAGCTGCACAAATTATTATTTCTAAGGAGTAAAGATCGAAACCAATCTAATCAGTCGGATATCTTCGGCTTTTGTATTTGTTAAACGGTCGATTATTCTCTAACATTAACAAACATTGTTACATTTTACACATTGGGTTGGTGGATTTTGGGCGGGAAGCTGTGTTTTGTTTTAAAGTAGGACAAGGAAACAAATAAAGCCGTCTGGCTGTGAAGAAAAGACATTTATGCTAATAGAAGGCGTCTGATGGTATTTGTCAAAACTAAAAGCAGACAGTTATCTTTCGTACATCGACTAGGATGTGTTAAAAGAACAAAACAGAATGAAAAAAAAAACAAAACCAGTTATTTGAATTCTGAAAAGATATTGAAATCGAAAATGGAAATATACTAATTTAATCCTCGACATGAGCAAGGGTATGTAGTCACCAAAGGTCAGTGGGAGTCTTCGTTTTCTGAACCACCAGATCCACCATCAGAGCGGTCTAATATAAGGTGGAAGTCCTTTTTGCCAAATGGCGTTCAATATAAGTGTTTCGAACAGTATTTTTTATGAGATAAAATCAAGTTTGCAGGTGAGTTTCCTCTTTGCCACTATTATAGTACTTTTTTACTTGTGAATGTAAATGACAGAGCACATGATATACCCCACACCTAACAACCACCATACACCACTGTTTTGTAAAACATGTTTTGCCAACCTGTACTGACGCTTCATGACCAATGCTAGAATTTATACCTGTACATGAGTAACAACGCAGTTTTGAATACTCATATTACTGTAATGTTTCTACAAATAATGGTAGAGAAAACGTCGCTTGTCTAGATGATTCTTTTTCATAAGGACTATACGTATACAATGAGCTAAAAATTTGGAAGAAATTAGTACCTTTTACTAGACTTACAGTATATTACTTTACACCAAATTTATTGCTACTATAATAAAGGAGGGAAGGAGATGCTCACAATTTTAAGTGCATGTCTCAACATGTGAATACATTGTTTACACCAGTACAGACAGATCTATATATATATATATATATATACATATATATATATATATATATATATATATATATACATATGATATATATATATTAAGAGCATATATATATATGTATAGGCTGGTTGAGACATAATACATTTAAAGGTTTAATTCATGTAGAAACAGCCATGTAAAGTTTTGCAAACACAACGGTTTATATGTTTTATTTGTTTGTTTTGTCTGTGTTTTGTATATGCCTTTGAAAAAGACTCATTAAGAGTCGAAAGGGCTCAGGCTAGTTAGATACTAGTTTTGCACTGTTCGTCGTCAGTTTATTGCATATATATATATGTATATATATATATATATATGCGTGTGTGTGTGTGTGTGTGTGTGTGTGTGTGTGTGTGACAATATGATTTGTACTTTTAACGTAGCTTTAACAATTTTATTCACATCGCTACAACGTGGCAGTTTATAGTGGTGTCTATCACTGGGGCATCATGCCGCAGACATGTAGCAAAATGTCCCACCCAGTCACATTATCCTGACATCAGCCCGACCAATCCTAACACTAGCCTCTTTATGCTGAGCGCCAAGCGAGGCAGTTGTAGTACCATTTTTATGTCTTTTGTAGCTGCTAGTACCATTTTTATGTCTTTTGTATGACTTGGATAGGGTTCGAACCTGCAACCTCCAGCATCCGATGCGGACCCTCTAACCACTTACGCCACCGGAGCGGTAAAGCACGTAAATAATACCATTATTATTTTTGGACCTATTATAGCTCCTTATCGTTTTATAAATTCTTCTGTAATGAAAATATTTCCTGATTATCACTTCTAACTTGGGAAAATACATCAAATGTATAATTGTGTTAAACGATTATGACACACAACAGAAACTGAATACACGTTTTGGTTAGGTAGGGCCCTTCTGTTACATCACTGTACTAGCATATGGCCCGACTTGGATAATAGCACGGGTGGACAATCCATGTAATGTAATACGATAGTACACCTCAAGAGGGTACAATACGTGAGTACATTTCAGGAGGCTCCGACACGATTCAGACCGTTCCGGTGGCCTAGTGGTTAGAGCGTCCGCCTCGGATGCGGGAGGTCGTGGGTTCGATCCCCGGCCGAGTCATACCAAAGACTTACAAAAATGGTACTAACAGCTGCCTCGCTTGGCGCTCAGCATTAAGAGGGTAGTGTTAGGACTGGTCGGCCTGGTGTCAGGATAATGTGACTGGGTGGGACATCATGCTACATGTCTGCGGTATGATGTCCAGTGCTAGACATCACTATAAACTGCCACACTTCTTACATCTTAGCGATATGACTGAAAAATTATTAAAGCTACGTTAAAAATCCAAATCACACACACACACACACACACACACACCGACACCATTCAACACTTAACCCAATCGTATAATTTAACAAAGGTCCTTTTATCTGATACTTGCAGTGTATCTTCACTGATAAATGATGTCAATATGGAAACACAATAATATAAAAATTTCAAACGCTTTACATTTCTAAAATTTTATTGCTATATCCTTCAAAATAGACCCAGGGCCGTAGAGAGCGATCACGGGCCCTGGGGTAAGAAACTCACGGACCTGTTCTATTTCTTGTTCCAACAAAATGTTTCTTTGATAAAATAGAAAAGTGTTGTTCGTCCCGGGCCCCCTTACGAGCCCGGGCCCAGGGGATATATCCCCAGTCCCCCCCCCCGACCCGCTTGTCGGCTCTGCATAGACCCCTTCTAGATGCAAGCTTCTGTGTGGAGTAAACTATATAAGCCATTGCATTGATTTAATGTATATGTGCGTGAAACATGTGTTACCCAGCCCTTGCCTAAAGAATCAGGTGCTAATTGCGTTTCAGCATGCTACTGTAAGAGGACTGAAGTGGCATCAATAGGACATTGCCTTTACCTAATTCTCTTTTGGAGACACAAACAGGAAAGCTTTCCGATTTATGTTAATTGTAAGTATCATTTTACTTTTCTTCATTCATCAATCATGGCAATCCAAACTCATAATTGCTCTGCTTTATGCTTACTCATTTCTAGATTGGTTCCCACTTTTTCTATATTATTGCTACAGTGAGTCACATATTACTCTTACCGTGTCTACATGGAATATGTACATCAGACGTATAGCTCTTCAATCTTCGTCAACAGTGACTGTATTTATGTTTTCATTTCAGGAGAGGCCAATCTCAAACAATAGGAATATCAGGTTATCAATGCAAACGAAAAACCAGTGCCGGATTACCAAATAGGCAGAGTAGGCAACGGCCTTGAGGTCTCGCGCCAACGGATCAATAATATTGATTTGATTTAATCTTGACGTATTAGGAGATAATTTGCGAAAGGGGCCCCGAGATTTCGACTGCCTAAGGGCCTCCACAGGGTTTAATCCGGCACTGCGATAAAGTAACCGTGAACTGAAAAATTTACTATACCAGGGACTTTTACATACGGTCTGATTTAAAATTCACAGTAGTTATTATGTGAGATTTCTGGTTCATTTAAAAATTTGAATTTTTTTTAGAAAGTGTTTAAATACGAGGGGTGGGGGAGAGTGAGCGTTGCAGAACCATTATTAGTATCTTGTACGGTATTTATACAAATGTTTCATAAACATTGAGTGGAATGGGGTTTGAATTTACTTTTCTGTACCTTTTATTTATATTCACAGTACTGGATTATTGTAAAGGTTTTAATATTACCATATCTGACTATACACTATTTATTGATCCCACTGTGAAAATGTATGTGAAGTACGAGACAAAAGCCACCCTCCCACTGTTGCAACATAAGTAGTGGCACAACACTATCTTTTGATACACTCAGAGTTTTTGAGACGTGAAAATAATATTCATTAAGTTTAAGGTAAAAGCTGGAATAAACGTATCAAGGGATGACCAAGTTTGAACAATGAGAAAATAGAATAAAATTCTAGTTGTGTTACAAAATAGCAATTATTAGAATAAAAATGCTTAATTTGCCAACTTCAAACATTAAAATGATATCCTGCAATGTGCCGGAAAAGATGAACTGTTACAAATTTCTTTCAACGATCAGAACTTCCAGACAACCCCGACAGCACCGTGATCAGAACAGTGCGGCACAAAAAAAGGAGCAAATTAAAAATTTGATGTGGCTAAATACACACATTTGTATTGGGCTAAATTTACAATACAGCTTGAAGTTCTCGTAAATATTATGCGATTACTCTTCAATAAGATGAAACAAAGGACCTGGATATTTTATTTAGGAAAACCAAACGTTTTATTAAGACAGTGAGTCAGTTTTTGAGGTAGCAATCTTCGAACAAACAATAAAAATGACAAAATTTGAAACAATCTGGAGTCATTCATCGATTCAAATACATTGAAGAAAGGCTGCAAATTGCTTAAAGTAACATTTCTAGTTGTAGAGGGATGTCCTATAGTATTGTTGAATACGTCAAAATATATCTTGTCATGGGTAAAGTATTTACTGTTTTTTTCAATTTATTTATACAGTATTACATTGTTGCAGAAAAAACAAACAGATAAGATAATTTATTATGAGCCTGAAAGCTTCTTAGACAATGTCAATCAAGTATGACAATATATTTGAGGACAATATGTATAAATGGTTAAAAGTACGTATTTATGAAATGGAGTGGGTTTGATGAATCGTTCAATAGTAAGTATGCTGCTGTAAACATTATATCAGAACGCTCATATATTATTTACTTCTGATACTTCTGATCTCTTGTATTATATAACTCTCCTGTAATGTTACTTGGACAAGCACACTGTGTTGCTTCTCCCATTAGGTGAATATTTTATACTGTTTACATTAAAGATTTATAACAAAAATTTTTTCAAGTAAGATCCTTTCAAAGTTTCAACTACTGAACATGAATTTATGCTGATGAACATGACACTAAATTTGCGATACATCGTACAAGAACAAAAAGACTAATGTGGAGAAATGAATCACATCCTTAAATACCAGCCTTCAAGATTGGGAAAGTTTTAATTTAATCAAAAATGTAAAAGTGATTTATAACTATACAACACAATAAAATAAATATTGAACAAGCAAACAATTAAGATTATAATTCCTGTAGATAGTTCAATTAAGGGAGAAACACTAGCGCTTATACAAATGATATCAATCTTGTTTGTTAAAAGTGTAACATAAGCCTTCCTCACTTTCCGGCCACACCTTTGTTTACACCCACCACATCTAGTTGGTAGGTACGGGATATCCCACTCCGGTATTGCTGTTTTAGAATATATAGCAATACACATAATACGTTAATGCATAATTATTTCATGATACTGTTCCTTGATATGCCTAATGAAACGGATATTATAGTACTAATGATATAATAATATAATAATATAATAATAACTCTGTGTTATATTCAGAAAAACAAAATCACTGTATGCTGGTAATGGGTTATGATGATATTCGTAACGATGATGGTCTAAATGAGGGGTCTCAAACACACAGACAGCCAAGCCGTATCCTCTGGCCCGCAAAATGATTTGCGTCACAAGGTGTCATGAGAGAAAACTAAGGTGGTGCGGCCCTTGGGCCATAGAAAATGCCCTCACGCGGCCCTCAGGGTGGTTTGAGTTTGAGACCCTTGGTCTAAATGATGACACAAATGTTGATAGCGATAAAATTGCAGAGAGTATTTAAACTTTAATAACATCTGACTCAAAAATGACACATGGAAGAAAGTTTATTCGCAGATCGGTCATATTATGGATGTACTTATACTGTGCTTGTAACGTCCATTGTGACACCGAAGGCTGTATGATTACGGAACTGTACGAAAACTGTCGAAACGATACGCACACGAGGCGGTACGATTAGAAAGTTTAGAACGGCACAGAACTGTACCAAACGCTATGCTGAGCAAGTAATAGAAAAAATTTGGTATGGTATTTGTGATGTAGAGAACAGATACAAGTTTAAATAAAATTTACAAATACACAATTAACAGTATTAAAACTGAATCAAAGCTGGAAACCATATTTCTATCTGAGCAACTATCACGACTCTGAGAAACTATCCTGGAATTAAAATAAACAGTAAAACAACAAAGAGACGTCTAAATGACGGGTAGAAATGGTACGACATGGGATCTTCTTTCCTTCCTCTACAACAACCGCATCCTGTTTCTCTTCTTCCTTTGAAAACGCAATGCAAAAGACAACATAAAATTAAGTCTCTAATCACTAAACACACCTTAACTTGTTGATAATACGAATGTAGCTACTGTTAAACTACTACCGACGTTAAGAAATGTGCCAATAATTTCGTAAATGTTCATTAATGAAATGGAAATTTACCGAACGTTGTCAGCAATCTAATCAGGGCCAAAACGAAAATCACTTAGTATCAAAAAGGAACAAGATCTTGTGGCTTCCTGTTCGTCTCAGAGGGTCATTAGCGAAATCGAAGACATACATGTACCTGTTTGTTATTTTATTAAACATTTGGTCCTTATAAGGAAATGGAGACCATCAGAGGTACCCACTGGTAACGAGTGGTCAGTGAGCTTTCCAATTGTTGATCCTAAGTCGTATAGATAGGAAAGTCTTAATCCAGCCCATGAAACTCCTTTGGTTAGTCATTTAGGGGTCAGTAAGACTTATCACAGATCTTCAATCACTTTTATTGGCCGAAAATTAAAAGCGATGTTCTTAAATACTGTAGTTTGTGTCACACGTGTCAAATGGTATGAATAATGGTAGACTGTGTCGGTCTCTTTCATATGACCAAGTCGGGCAACCAATACTTGTTGATCATATTGTATGCATCCACAGGAGTTTAAGGGGCAATTGCTTTGAGGAATATGAAAACTTAAACCATACTAAAAGTTTTGATGAAGTTTTCTGACACAATGTGGCCTTCCCAAATCTGTCCAATCAGAGCAGGGGTCAAATATTATGTCTGGAATTTTCCAGCAAGTTATGCATGAATTAGGCATCCAGCAGTTTGAATCGTCTGCCTATCACCCTGAGGGTCAAGCGGCTTTATAAAGATTTCATCAAACTTTGAAAATATATTTAGGTCATATTTGCTTTGATACTGGAAAAGATTGGGAAGAAGGTATTCGTTTACTGTTGTTGGTCGTCAGGGTATCAGTTAAGGAATCATTAAGTTTTAGTCCTTTTGAACATGTTTTTTTTTACATACCTTTGGAGGATCATTGAAGCTATTAAAAGAAAAACTTTTATTTTCAACTGAAGATTCAGAAATTAATCTTCTTGACTATGTTTCTGATTTCAAGCATAAGTTGTCAAAGGCTTGTGATGTAGCAAGAACTAATCTTAACTCTATTCAGTCAAAAATCAAGTAAGGTATGACACAAACAGCAAGGAAATAAGTTTTCGACCTGGTGATAGAGCGTTGTCTCTCCTGCCTATATCTCAAAATTACTCTTTAGGCAAAGTATTTTCGTCCTTATAAAGTTAGAAAGAAAGTATGTGACTTAAATTGCATCATTAATACTCCTGGGGTGTTAATATATTAAAGGAGTATGTTGTTATAGATAGCAGTGTTTATCATGCAGTCAATTTAGTTGTACCTGTCCCATACAGTGAAAATTTAAGTAATGGAATGAAATCTTACTGTAGTGACTTTGGTGTAAACAATCTTTGGAATTCAGAATTATTTACTAATCTGGACCAGACACCTTCACATCTGCAGCTGCAATAAAATAGTGAACTAAAACAGCTATTATTTGAATATGAGTACTTGTTTCAGATATTCTAACACGAACAACTAAAATCTTCCATGATGCTGAAACTGTAGATTCTACACCTGTGAGTGCTGATCAATACCGGATGAATCCTCTCAAACAAGAATGTCTTATAAATGCAATTTAGTATTTACCGGATACTGATTACGATGATAACCAAGGAAATGTGACTGGTAATACTTTCCGCAAGTGTACCGACTATAGAAAAGTGAACTGTGTGATGTTGGCTCTAGTGGATGATTGATTCAAGAAGACAACAACGGTGTAGATAATCCAGTTTGCTATTCATCTATACAATTAAACAAGCACCTTAGAAATTTTTTTCCAAATTGATGAGGGATGTTTGGCTTTGATATTAGTTTTGTAATACGTTGAAGTAGATATGAGTTCAACTCTTTCTCCGAATATTGCATTCAGTGATTATCGCTTTACTTTCATTGGCAAAATGAAAATAATAAAATAATCAGAGATTATTAAGTTTGAGTTTGATATTGCAGAATACAATGTTGAAATATGGCGCATCAAGGGAAAATATAACCTAACAGCAGGTGCACTTTAACGTGTTTGGAAGTATTATATTGCTTCATGTATATTTTGTTTTAGTCATAAGACATCATCTAAGCAAGAGGGAAAGAATAGTAAATTCATTTGGATTTACTTTGTATCCATATAGTTTGTATCTTATTTTGCATCTCATGTGTATATCGATGACTGCATTTAAAACATATTTCATAATGCGATATTTAAATTTATCAGTGCGACAAAATATATACCGCCAATGTGGCAATATTACTTTTGAAATTACATTCCTTTTCCATGTAGGAAATTTACCTGCCATTATGTGTCTTATTCAAATTGTTATTTCCACATTTATGACTGTTTCATTTTTGTTCTTAAGCTTCTTTTTCTCTCTCTTTGTTCGCGTTAGTCTAATGTTCTATTACTGGCTTAAAACAAATTAATTATTGGAAAGAGGTTTTTCGTACGCATTCCATTGCGTTATATATATATATATATATATATATATATATATATATATATATATATATATATATATATATATATATATATATATATATTATCGATTGTCGGAAAGGTGATGTGTGTCTCTTATCACTTGAATCGCAGTTAAACATGGGGAAAAGTGTACGACATGTAAATTAGGAATACTGACCACTATTCCTCTGTTTATGAGCATATCTGGATCGTATGGAGAATTAAAGAAAATAACATGCATGTATATCCAGCAGATGTTACCTATCGGCGGTAAATTAGCGCATACATTATAGGTGTAATGCTTTTACAGTGTTGTTTATCTAACGCCGCGGGTATTTAAAAGCCAATTGTGAATTAAAATGTAGTAATACAAGGGATGAAATCAAAATTTAATTTTGAAATAAAGCAAAAGCACAATTATAAATATAAGTTACACTATTTTTGGTGAAGGGTATCTTTCAGCTGAAATATACTTGTACCGGTGTTAAAATACAAAAGAAACAGAAGTATGAGAGACTTTTACCAAGCAATTTTTTTATTGAGGAGAAATATTCAATGTTTTTAAAAATGTGAAATTCTCTGAGAAAAAAATATAGATCTTGATTTAAGAACAATACGAGTTACTTTTATAGATCAGGTATATGTACGCGGATACTTCCGTTAAACTGTTTGGATAGAGAGAAACAGCATACACACTACATATGTTTAGTTGATAATATAGCTTTCAACATTTGAGGTGACACGGAGTAGATTACTAACAAATATTTCACTCGATTCATTTTTCAAATTTTATCTAGTGAATGAATTTCTGTAAAATACAATAACGACTGATGATCCGCGATCATGACAATTATCGATTAGTAACTATGCGATGCAAAAATGTTTAGATGTCATATGACGGATGCTAATTAGAATGAAGCAAAATGTTTGCCATTTATTGTTACTTGAAAGTAATTTCTTGTATTACTACCCCGGATCTATTCTGTGACCCTGAGGAAGTCAGAAAATCCCGATATATTCAATGACCATGGCATCATATTCATAACTTTAAAATATAGCGTGGTCTTCACCAGCACAGAAGCGTTTATGTCATAAATATCTTGCTTCTTTCTCAGCTTTAAAATAAAGCTTTCGGACGAAGCAGTTGAGAATTATCGAGAAGGACAGACAATAATTAAGTTCGTCATGCATAATTGAGAGATTTGTTGAGAGAAATTTTGATATTACCTTGTCGGAAACAAAATAATTCACTTCCCATTTATTAATTGCGCAGAAGGGCGTGATATTTGTTTCCATGTGGTGAAATAACCTAAACCCTACCGGCCATATTGTGTATCACAAAAACACGAAGGCAACGCGTTTGATATACAAATCAATCAATGCTTCATGTAACAGCTGTTGTGCTCAAAGCTTGATATAAATGATTCCCCCGACTTCATTGATTTGGACCAGTTTTTGGCAACGACGATCGTAGCTTCAACACACCATTTTGAATGTCCGCGTAATACTTTTGGAGTTTTCCAGTTTGAACTTGGAAATCACAAGCTCGCCCAGGTCGAAGTCTAGAACAACCCGGCTGCTAAACTCAGCAAAATCTGCTTTGGTATCAAATCTGATTAGATACACATCAAGCTTCTAGTCGCTGAAACATCAAGTCTGTAAATATCAACGGGTAATTTGCATGATATTAAAAAGCGCGAGTAGTTTTGGTGAACGCTCAAGTGCATGCATTGCTTCAACAGTTTGTTCACATATCGGGCCATGCACCAGAGTTTGTAGCGACAGCGTGGAATAAAACAGTGTTTGTCGTCCACTTTCCAGGGATAAACAATCAACAACTACAAGTGGCAGTGCAAGCCGGTATGAGTCAAACAAAACACACACACACACACAAAAACATGTTTAGGTATTAGCGCGTATGCCACCCAGTGAATGCCTTGCCTTGATTTTTAACTCAAGGTTAACAATGTCGGTTTCCCGTGTGCGGTGAATCATCAATGCATGTTCATCACGTATAAATACACCTCAGATCTGGTTGCCTGACATTGTCACAGCAAGTAGTACTGGCAGCTGCCTCACTTGGCGCTCAGCTTTAACAGGTTAGTGTTAGGACTGGTCGGTCTGCTGTCAGGATAATGTGACTGGGTGGGACATGAAGCTACATGTCTGCTGCATGGGGGCCCAGTGTTAGGCATCACAATAAACTGCCACACTGTAGACATGGTAGCGATATGACTGAATAATTGTTAAAGCTACGTTAAAAATCCAAATCACACACACACACACACACACACACACACACACACACACACACACTATCATTATCTCCCTCTCTCACTTCGTATCTTTCAATCCACATACATACATACATACATACATACATACATACATACATACATATAGGAGCCACTGTACTCCAGTGATTGGCGTGCACGATTCCCTGCTAAATGAATGCGATTCGAATCGTAAAATCGAATCAGTCCCGGTCGGCCACTGTGGTGTGTCCTTGGTCAAGGCACTTAAGTCCAATAACCCTGGCACTGAATAATTTACTTGTATCACTGTGGCGTATAAAATCAAACGGAACCTTCCATCCATCCATCCATTCATATTGGAGTATTGGAGAGTGTCAATTATTACATGTGGATTTATAAAGTCACGGATATGATGATGTCGATAAGAAAGTCATTGTTTGGAAATGCAGGGAATTATATTTCAATGTTGTTCATATACTTACTGGCTGATATCTATCTATCTATCTATCTATCTATCTATCTATCTATCTATCTATCTATCGTATATATATGGATCTATCTATTATATATAGTATATATGCAGATAATATATACACACACATTTTGCTGCCTATATACTTCCGTATGCTTGCTGATTCAGTCTTTCGAGTTAAGGACATCGATTTTTCAAAAATAGGGTATTTTAGTACATTAAACGATCATTGTTCAGAAATAATCTAGGTACACTTCCTTGTAGTCCTCTGTTTAAATACGAGAATATTAACCTTTTAGAAATAGCAAAGAACGAATTGACATAAAGATTTCACGGTAGGAAGAAGAGACAGGTAAAGTAAATACTCTGCCTGTTATTTGGTCACATAGAGGCAGTATTTACCTGAATGTGTTGAAGAAATTCGAGGCACAGGAGCAACTTGAGCAACCAATTAAGGTACGAAAAGAGATTTAAAAAAATAGAACGAGTCCTTGTTAATGCTATTTGAGTTAACGAATCGAATTGGAAAGGTTGTATACTCTCCGAGTCAGTGTGCATTTTGAGAGAAGAACACATTTTATATAAAAAAACAAAAAAACAAAACAAACACTGATTTCAATTCATGTACGCGTATATCTGGTCATGATATTACATTCGAGTCGCGTAGCTGCTGGACAGATAATGTGCGAGCATTGTGTCTATATGCTTATTGGTATTTGTTTGTCGTTAAATTAACGAAGAATGTGGCTACCAATGAGGTTGATTTTGTGTAGATCGAAATAAGAGAGTAAATATATTGTTCGGTCGAAGATTTTGTGAACAAATTATGGTATAAGTTTCTTTTTGATACATGAACCTATAATGAATCAAATCGTAAGACGATATTTGATAAATATCTATTGCCTGATAAAAAAGTTGATAAACGCAATACATTCTGTTCCCAAAAAACGATAATAGATATATGCAAATAACGTTTGAGATAATATGGTGTCTGATATTGTTGTTGTTGTTGTTTGGTTTGTCTCCATTTTTCAGCACAATATAGGCTATACATGGCGGTCAGTATAAATGGTGGAGGAAGAACCCGGGAAAACCCCGGAAAGAACCACCGACCCAAGAGAAGTTACTGGCAAGCTTTCTGCGTATCCACATTGGCTGAACCCGAGACTTGAACCCACGCATACAGAAGTGAGATGACAGTGATCCGTAACGGTGAGCGCTTCTGATCACTCGGCTACTGGGGGCCCCGGTGTCGGATATAATCAGAATCGAAAATACATATATTGTAGTGTCATGCATATGTCATAGGTACTTTTTACTTTTCTTTATTCGTGATTAGAATGTCATTTGTTTTCTCCTTGAAAACACAGAGAGAGAGAGAGAGAGAGAGAGAGAGAGAGAGAGAGAGAGAGAGAGAGAGAGAGAGAGAGAATAGCAGATAGTAGTTGTAGATACTAGGCCGGTATACATACATGTACATGCGTTGCGAAAATTATGTGTGTGTGTGTGTGTGTGTGTGTGTGTGCCAGCCATCAAATAATACAATCTATCCTCTGAAATGCAAAATCTGTGCCATTCAATATGTTGGCTAGACCATTGATTTCAGAATGCGAATGATTAATCACAAAATCCATATTCGCAAGAAAATCAATGCGAATGTCGCAAGCCACTACAATTCGTTTGGACCCGCAGTCAAGCCCCTCGAGATGTTACCGATTGAAACTAACCTGGTGTGGACAGATTTAGATCGCTCTCTTAAAAACGATACAGAATGCTACAATAGAAAACACATGGGGTTTTTGGCCTAATTAGAAAAAATCTAATCTTCCTGTTGCAGCCTTGTCAAAATTACAGCCATCTGCCTGTTTTGCACCCGATGCAAATTTTGCGCTAATATCTACCAAAGTATTTACATTTATTATTATTATTATTATTATTATTATTATTATCCTAACATCTTTCCTTCACATCCTCCTTGCGGGGCCCCGACTGGCCGAGTGGTCTAAAGCGCTTTCCGTTACGGATCACTGCCATCTCACCTCTGTCTGCGTGGGTTCGAGTCTAGGATTCGGCGAATGTGGATATGTGAGAAAGCTTGCCGGTAGCTTCTCGTGGGTCGGTGGTTCTTTCCGGGGATTTCCCGGTTTCTTCCTCCACCATTAATACTGGCCGCCATGTATAGCCTATCGTGTGCTGAAAAATGGCGTTAAGCCCCACAACAACAACAACAACATCCTCCTTGCATAATTCAACCGGGATATAATTTCTGGCATCGGTCTCTCGCCACGATTTGTTTTCATCCTTTGGACACAGCTTAAGTTACTTAGAATTAAGTCCAGATATATTGATTCGCTGTGTGATAGACACATGAACCCGCTCGTCTATCATTTCTGCACAACTTTTTATTGTTATATCTCTTGTTGTAAATTTGCCCTAGTGATTCGAACATGTAGGAGTCCATAATGTTTGGAAGATTTTGAGGTAAGTCCATAACAAAATCAATAGAGACTGTTAAGAACGACGATTCTATTTACTCTTCCTTTTTGTCCTGTATTGACTTTTAGTATTAGAAAAGCGGTGCTTGAACTAAATATTTCATGATCAGAAGCGGGAGAAGTCAAAATAAATGTTATGCATGTTATTTCGATACCTACTACCAAATAAATACTATACAATTTATTTCTATACTTATATATACATGTTTTTATACTTACTGCCAAAGAAATATGATACATGTTATTTCGATACATAATGCCAAATAAATACTATACATGATATTTAGACACCACCTACTTCTAATAAACGCGATGACATTCTTTCGATTATTAATGCCAAATATTATACGTTATTTCGATACATATACATGTTATTGCGATACTTACTGCATATTAATTCGATACTTACTGCCAAAATGTATGTAGATGTAATGATGAAAGTTGTAGCGGAGTGATTGCGTCAAACATCATTTAGAGTAAATCGAGTATCAGATGAGATAATACGTACATACAGTGTTTAAACTAATAAAGTCAGTTTAAATGAATCGAGTTCAAATGGACTTCATATGCAGTGATAAATGTCCATAGTTACTCAGGGACCACAACATTTCCTTTACGCATGAATGCACTTAAGACAGACTTTGAATTAAGACAGTCAATATATAAAGGTTTATTCTAGGACTTCTGTAAACGAAATTTTTTTTTTTTTTTTTTTTTTTTTTTTTTCTCGATAGCGAAATGCATCCACATGAGGTAACTGTCCATAATTAGTTGAATTCAAATTATTTTCAAAAGAATTTCTTAATTACTTCTTAGAAATGATATGATAAAAATATGGCATTTGTACTTGCCCAATATACAGATTTTTAAAAAATTATTTACACGAATAACGCGTATTGGGGCATGTCCTTCGAAAACTTTTCATCTTTATATTGCAAGAAATTATCTTTAATTTACAAGTTGTTCTGATTGATTTGTTTTTAAACGGCACATCAACACAAGTAGACTTTTGAGTTCTGTGGCAATTGGAGGAAAGTGACTTGCACATGAACCCTGCATTGTAGCCGTTCCTGGTTGATCTGATGATATGATTTGAACCTGTACCCTTTAGAGCCCGAGTCTGCCACGCTGACCGAAGTGCAACCGTGGCTCATGCATCCATTAGTCACCCTTACGACAAGCGGGATGATGCACCAAACCTCTTATACGTCCCCGGGATTACAGGGTGTAATTTCTAATTTAAAATAATTGAGCATATGAAAAGTAACATCCGACATTGACAACTCTCTCTCTCTCTTTCTCTCTCTCTCTCTCTCTCTCTCTCTCTCTCTCTCTCTCTCTCTCTCTGACTACTGGTCCTGTGAGTGTTTGTATTTCCTTTTTTGGGGCAGGGTGTTTTTCATTAGGTTCTCTTTTGAGGGGTTTACCGTCATTTTTCGGAGTATACTAGTTTCTCCAAATTTAACGTTTGGATTATACCATATTTGTGTCTAGGGAAGATCATCCTTGTCACCCGCTTTAAATTTATCTTAAAAGCGAGTATAAGCAGGAAAGAAATTATATGTCCAAAAAGTATTAAGTTGTTTACATAATAATTTGTAAATATTTGCTTGAAGACGGGGAAACAAATGTTGATATAATAGAAGGAAGCTGCCAAAATATGTTTGCCCATTTAAACACCTTCATTTAAATACCTTCATAACCAAGTATGTGCCACTATAGTTCCTTGGGGAATTTAACATTGGGGCCACTGTGGCCACCTATTGGAACGGAACAGGACGGCAATGACAGTGACATAAAAGGGGACGAATATCCAAGGCAGGAAAACAAAGACAAACCTATATTGTAACAAATACGTAGTGATAAATGGGTTGATACAAACTGCATATATTTTAACAAATCCACAGAAACGAAAGGGTTTGAAAGATCCCCCTTCCCAAAACCGAAGAAACATAAAAAGGCACCCCACCTAAAAAAATTTTTAAAGGAAGCAAAGAGAAACAGAAAATCCACAACAAGCGTTGTAGCAAACCCACAGTCGTATCGACAGAGCAATTTTCCTCTAATTACAGGCAATGGCGCAGTTTTAAAGGCAAACAATTAAACACAATTTTTAGGCGATTAGAGGTAGGGATTATTTTCCTTTATTCAAACATTCATGGTACTATAAATGCATGAAAACACACACAAAAGGGAGGGATTATTTTTATTTATACATACACACTATCACATTCACAAGGGTGAGCGGTGTAATGGTATTTTATATTGTTGTAATACATCCATACATACATACATACATACATACATGCCAAGGCGGGTCGTTTCTTATGTTTTTATGCACGCATACACACAATCACAGATGTTTATATAAACAAAAGGATGCTGGCAATCAATGATCAGTATTATGTTTCTCGAATGCTGGGGAAAGGCCTTGGAAAGGATCGTTTTTGTAGCTCTGAAAAGTGCTGTTTGAAGAACCACGCCTCCGTTAATGCAGATACCTCATAGACAGAACCATGCAAGCAGCATCATCACCGAATCGGACTGATTAGCCTTGACGTTGATTGAAACGTGACACATCATCGTAAATTCTGTCATATTCAATCAAAGCGGTAATCCATAAGAAAAAAAATATTCCATTCTGTTTTTTCCTTTTTCACGCTTGACTTTGTGGTGGTTGTTGTGGCTGTTGTTCGTAGTAATCTAAGTCCATTTTCCACTTTTCCATTGGTGATCATTTAGTAGTCTAACATCACTTCTCAGAGACTTAATTTGAAGGGTATTATTGAATCATGCAAACCAGATCATGATCACCGTGTCCTGGAGGAGTAGGGCAAACCAAAGTTACATACATTATGTCATCAATGTATTGGGTGGAAATGTCCCTCATCGCAGCTTTGGTCTGGGATGAAATATATTCCCCTCAAAAATCAACCGACTGCATAGTTGTTATTTATTTTAAGCTACAAATAACATATCATTTTTGTCGTTTGTACTGTTGGAATCCAATTGCCATGTGGCTTTAGATAAGGTCAGGTAATCTTTGTAGATAAATTTACTTCCAATGAGTCTAATACACACAGTTTGTCCGTCTTGGGTGACATCTATCGAAGAGATACTGTATTGACGAAATGAGAAAGGGGTTTTGATCAATAGCTATGTTGAATGCCGCACTTTTGACTATGCCAATGAAGAGACGCTTAGGTAACTGGCCACAGAACGTATAATAGTACATACTGGATCGGAGTTTGTATGTAATGGTAAAGGTTTTGACTTCCATTCTTCGTTCAGGGTACTTGGAAGTGATCCTTGTCAGAGCTTGACCTGTCTTTTCATACATTATGTAAGACTAGTAAACATCGTTCATATAGTTTCGATTTTTCGAGCCATATTTTGAACAGGTATTTGTTATCAAAAGGAATACTGTGCTGCTTCTATTCAGACTCGGACACACAGCTGCACAGACAGCCAGATGCTTGTCTCGCAAGTCATCCATAATTTCTTAATTGCAACCTTATTTAAATTTCTTCTCAGTCGTTAAATCCTACGTCGTTGCATCATCATCACCATCATCATCATCTGTTAATTCCGTGTCTCTGAAAAAGCTTGACTTGTTAGGTTTCCAAACCAAAGTGAGTAAATTCCCCAAGTGGGCTCAGTAAGCCTAAGTGACCGTACTACTAGTTCATTGATCAGGTACAGATCCACCTCGCTGAACAAAGAGTACGCGCAGCTGTTGACGGAAGCAAATACAGCATCTGATGTTTTATTCGTAATGTTGGTTTTGATGACATTTGCTTTAAGCTACAGGTAACAGATCAATGTTTCTTAGGTTTGCCCTTTAATTTCAAGCTCAGTGTAAGTAAAATTTCAATGGACGACATTGGATGGAATTCTACATACTGGAAGACTTATATCGTTATCATACCTGGTAGCATTCCAACATTGTCCAGTTCGATTCTGGAACATTCACGAGCATCGCGATGCATCATGTAAACGAACAAATTATAGATGTATGTCGCATTGGTTTCCTTCTTCTCTGTCATCAAAGCTGGAAGAGTCAGAATCCAATTTAAAGAGAATTACCGTCAGCAATTAAGCGGCTGTACTGTCCACAATACGACGATGTAATCAAGGACATCAGTGTACACAATCACTAAATTGAGTCCTTCTTTCAGTTCGATATAGGATCCGAAATACATTAAGAATCTTATGCTTGTTGACGATGTCTTTGAACTGAAAAGCTTGGTCCGTGTTTACAAATTTATTTGACGGACAGCATTTAAAGACCGAACATTAGTTATGCAGAAAATGGTATGGTAAGTGTTAATTGATAATCTTGCCTCTAATAATTTTTGTGAGGTGTCGCAAAAGTGCTACTGGTAATGGAACGTATAAACATTTACACACAACCTCTGGTGGGCCACGTCCCATTTACGAGTCTCAAAGACACTCATGTCACTCGTATGCTATCTGTGGGTCTCCCAATTCCTTGCCGTCGACGAAGAACCAGTTAGCTTCTCTCGACCGTTTTCTGGCATATAGTATCCAGCTGGACTTGTCTTGAAATATGTAAGCAATGCAAAGTCTTTGTTGAATACGGACGTCTCGCCGATTGTTAACTTTGAGGTGGAACGATAGCTAACGAATTTTAGGGTGTGAAATACTTTCGAAACGTCAATCCACAAGCTTTGCTAACTGTACAGTTTTCCTTCAAAGGATCAATACTACAGTATTCAGTAACCGTGGAATGTTTTGAAAACAACTTCGTAGAACGTCCATATCAAAATTAAATATTAAAATTAAAAAGTGTCAAATGAGTGAGTATGACACCGTGCGTAGAATGTTCCTGCTAGCATTCGATTTGGTTCGTATTATTGTGTGAGACAAATGCGGTTGTATGACGTGTTATTGTTGAGAAATTGAGAAAATCATCACTTAGCCATGTCAATAACCCAAATTGTATAGACATCAAACTCCTTGGCATAGCCAGATATCTCATGAAATCTTGAAACCATACTCTTCAAATTTTGACATGAACGAGTTTAGTTTCTTTCACGGTGAGCTGGGGCAGTTCGCTTCCTTTTTATGTGCTGTGTATATCTATATCGTGTGCTTAACACTTATACATGATTGTAAGTTGTATTTTACGCTAATGGTAATTTGTAAACATGTTGACATGGCTTTTTAACCTTAGAATGTTTTAGAAGCGAACTTATGATCCACATCCTGTTAACTTTATTGTGTGTTAGGTTTTTACATAAGGTAGAAACAAAATAAAATTATTTTTTCCTATTTTAAGTTCAGTCTGTGGAATTTGTTTCTATTATGTTCAGATATAATTCTGAATGAATTATTTAAACCATTCCTTGGAATTACTAAAGTGCTCATTGACTGGATTAACGCTGTTTGCGGATTATTGTTAACTCATTCAAAGACATTATGGAGTACATCAATGTGGCAAATCAGGACATTTTAGGTCTATAATAAATCTATGCTTTTGGAACTATGACTGTGATAGAACATTTAGAATTATTTGGGATTTAAATGACAATACTGTAAGTTCATATATATAGATCGCTGAGTCTCGGGCTCGTCCAACTTGGTTACGTGAGAAAGCTTGCCAGTAGCTTCTCGTGGGTCTTTGGTACTTCCTCCACCAGATATACTGGCAGCCATGTATAGCCTACAGTGTGCTAAAATCTGGTGCTAAATCCACAAAAAACAGTATCTGCCCAAGGCGACAGTTGGGTCAAGAAGCCACTGATGGTTGGCAGAAAGAGCAATTTCTCCAGAAAATATAATTTCTCTTCCCCCTGAAAGCATGGTGCAATTATGACTGTGATACAGCTTGATGAGCAACACGAAAGTGAACACATATCTTGTGAATATTTAATGTCAAAGAAATATAAATTGTACTGGATGGTTGGGATTCCATTTTAGTTTTGGCTATTCCTGACTTCATTTTGTTTGTTGACCTATCACTGAAGTAACACCCATGGTCAGAATCGAGGAGATGATGACAGTAGAAAAATGTTTGTTTCCTAGACAGATATGCGAGTCTCGTAAGTTCGTGTGAACATTCTGCACACATTTTTGACACCAGTCAAGTAATTAAAAATTTTTCTCTTCTGTTGAAACTATTTGGTTTTGTGACAGTTTTATATGCTTGTTACATATATTATCGTCCATACATATATGCATATATACATATAAGAGCCGTCACAAAATCCTTCATGGAATACAAGTACGAAACTCTAAACAACAGAGACAGCTCTTTTCACTTTATATGGTGCTCGTAATTGTTGAATTATTTGTCACTTCTTTTGTGAAAGCTACTATCTCCGAGAAATCATCTGATAAAGGTAATAAGATCGATATAGTTTTGAGGATAACATGCGTGACAATAGTTTCCGTCTTGTATCGTTATTGTGTCCAATAAGTCTTTTACAACTGAATGTAAATATTATTCACTATGGTCATACTTGTTTTTCTTTAACAGAAGCGGCTCCAATGATTGCAGTTGACAGTTTCTGAAACATAATTAATTAGAATGGCGAATTATTGCAAGCGCTTTTATTTCTTCTGTGGTGAGTAAAGTTCTTAATATCACTGTTGACTATCCTATCGTAAAACACACACACACACACACACACACACACACACATAGACGAATGGGCAGAAACACATACGGGCGGATAGATAGATAGACATATATACAAGTTTTCGTCATTTTGATTGGCCAGACAATTACAAGCAGAATCAATTTTTAAATTACACCTCTATAAACATTATTCATACATTTTTAAAGGTGTTATTAGCAAGTTTTGCCATGTACTTCGATTGTTAACAAACAAGCACCTTGTAGGAAATGCCATACAAATGTTACTCAGTCGATTGAACAGTACATACAAAATGTGATTAGCTGTCGGCTGAGTTCAACCTGTCGTCATGAGGTTGTAGTGTGTCACTAGGCACTGCACCATTTCGCACAAAACAAAATGGTGACTACCATTAGAATGGTGCATACTATTATTGATTGTTATTTTCCTACGACAGCTACATGCGATCGAGGCATTCAAAATGATGATGAGAAATTACAAAAATATTCAAATGATATGCAGAAAAAGTCTATAGTGCACGTGCCTAAGTTTCCACTTAATTTCAATCCAAGTAAGCTGCTTAACAATGTGTATATTCGTTTGATACATTTCACTCATTTTCAATTTAACATGCAGTATATATTGCATAAAACAGACTTTAGATGGGTATCAATGAAATACACGCATGTTGTAGAATTTATTATTCTTTATTAGTTAATATTTGCCCGATATTATTTCTGTACTGATTATAAAATCTGATTAATTTTCTTATAATTTGTGCAGCCATAATTCTGTGCCAAGGCGATATAGCGGCCACTTTAACGACAACAACAACATCGACATCTGAACCCATATCATCAAATGCAACAAAATCATCTACTTCTGTATCAACTTCAACACCAGAATTGATGTCTGAACAAACGACATTATCTCCGTCTGAATCAATTACAATATCATTATTGATGACTGCAACCAGTATTACATTATCGACTGCATCAATTTCAACAACGATCGTGACTTCTGCATCAAATCCAATAACAGAATCGACGTCGGGATCTACAACAATATATCCCTCTGCATCAATTACAACAACAGTATCGACGTCTGAAACAGCTTCTATATCTCTCTCTGCATCAACTATAACAGCAGCATCAACGTCTGAAAACACTACTATGCTTCATTCTGAATCAAACATAACAACAACGTCGACGTCTGAAACAACTTTTGTATCTCTCTCTCCATCAATTACAACAACATCATTGACGTCGGAGACCACTACTATATTTCCGTCTGCATTAATCACAGCAACAACAGCATCGACATCGAACACCACTACTGTATCTCCATCTGCATCAATTACAACAATAGCATCAACGTCTGAAACAATTGTTATATCTCCCTCTGCATCAATTATAACAATAGCATCGACGGCTGACACCTCTACTGCATTTCACTCTGCATCAGGTACAACAACCTCGACGTCTGAAACAAGTGCTATATCTCCCTCTGCAACAATTGCAACAACAGCATCGACGTCTCAAACCACAACTATGCCATCATCTGTATCCAGTACAACAACACCATCGACGTCTGAAGCAGCTACTACATCTCACTCTTCATCAATTACATCATCAACGTCTGAAACCACTGCTTTATCTCCCTCTGTATCAATTACAGCGACTGCATCGATATTCCAAACTACAACATCTCTGTCAGCATCAATTACTACAACATCATCGACATCTGTACATACAGCAATATCCCCATCTGCGTCAACTTCACCAACATCATTGACGTCTGAATCCATAGCGATGTCCCCGTCAACATCTGGTACAACAACAGCTACATCTGAACTGACAACTACGTCCAAGAAAATCTTTACAGTGGATCTAGGTAATCAGACCCAATCCCTAACCCCGACGCCAACCCCAAACATCCTTCGATTTAGAAATCGAATCATCTATAACAAGATTTTAAAAAACATATCTAATTGATTATACGGAAAGAAATTAAAAATTAAAATCGAAGAATATCATAATATTCTACGCGGAATGATGAGTCTTGACACGCATGTTAACAGTCTGGTACAGATCTGTCCTCTGTAGCCATAACCAATGTAGAACCAAAGGAAATATGACATCATTAGAAGGACAATATCTAAGTTGTACGAAACAATAATGTTAGGCATTGAATTGAATTGCAGGTATTCGAATTTGTGTTTACTTTTAGCGTATTCTTCGCGGTTTTATTAGAAATCAATTAGCACTGATACCCGTATATTATTAACGTTACAGTTCTCTTAGAACTGATCACTTTATTGACTAGAATGTCAGGGGTTGAAGGTCATGGCCACAATAGGGTACCATTCTGATAGAAAAGAATAGCAACTTACGTCTCTCAAAGCAAACATTTTAATTGCTTGTACGTTACAGCAATAACTGAAGAAAACTCAGTTTATTATGTGGCTTTCTACTCTTAAATGTCAGTGATATAGATAAATTCTCCCCTGAAATCGTGGCAGTGCCCGTGCGCACAAGTAATTACTTTGTGATGCAACATGAAACATTAAATTATGCAACCAGCTTTCAGGCAGATCCCATCTTCACTTGTTGTCATCTTGTTTTGCTTTTACTACGGAAGGTCAAGAAAAACTCACTAACCTAATACGAATTAAACTATTTCTGACCTAATACGAATTAAAATATTTCTGACCTAATACGAATTAAAATATTTCTGTGTCTGCAATAGTCTTAGTTTCTTTCAACGCGTGCATTTTTCCTGATGTATAATTTGTATAGATTAATTGTAGTCAAGTGAATTGTATATTTCAGTTACGTTCATTACCTTGTTCAGAACTGAATATTTCAATCCCGTAATATGGTTTCTCCTTTAGAAAATATTCTCTGGAAATTTGGAAGCTGATACACAAATTGCCAGGGCGGTATACTAGTAGGCGATTTATGTTACATAATTGCAGGGAAATTTGGCCCTGATAAAGGTCGACGCACACTCGTAAGGGACAAATCAGATGTAAAGAAAATCTGTTATCTGCTTAGGAAAAGGCGCGAAATCCATTCTTGTCTAGAATATAGCAGACATATTGACAAATGTATTCACGGGCAAGGTTTTATTCAGGAAGTCGGTAAAGCATTATTTAGCGTGTACTATTTCTACATACACACAAATACAAATATATATATATATATATATATATATATATATATATATATATATATATATATATATATATATATATATATATATATGTGTGTGTGTGTGTGTGTGTGTGTGTGTGTGTGTGTGTGTGTAAATAATATCGAAATGTTTAAATTTCGAATATATTCAACATAAATACTTTTTTGTGACTTCACATCGCTCCAACAAGAAGAAAATCAGCTATATAACATCGTCTGATTTACATTACAGAAAAATAAAAGTACAATTGGAATTAAATTTGTGTAAACTGTTATCACTGTGTGAGAAAAAGAGCAAGGTAGTAAGTAAGATAAATGTAAAATAAGTAAGATAAATGTAAGATAAGTAAGATAAATAAACATAAGGTTTAAGAATATGCCCAGGACATAACAGCAGATTAGACATTGACAACAGATCTGTTGTATAATCAAAAAATGAATGGTAGATTAGTTCCAAAATATTTTGTATATTATAATATTCAAAGAATCCTCACTCACACTCGCCGATTTTTTAAAAACTCTAGGAATTTACGATGTATAAAAAATTAAACTACACAAAACTCAGTCATGTTATTTATCCTTTTATAATTTCTGACCTGATCGTCGCCATGTATAATCTAACACTGATTTTGTTCGTATTTTAAATCAAACAGAAGTTTATTTGCTAACATAGTCGCTAAAATTGCGTTGGTGAGTCCAGTAGTTGTTCTTCAGACAACAGATGTGATATTGTCCACCGTCTGAGATAAATTCTTTAATTCCGTAAATTTCTGTAATTTTAGGAGTTTTATCCTTTGAACACAAACGTATAAGAGGAACACATTTTGTTATTATTTTACAACTTATTTTTCAATAGAAGCATTAAAACTTCACATTGCAAATACTGGATGTGGCCGACACAGCTTTTACTGAATATGGATTGTTCTAGGCACTGGAAAACGACAGTGATCAGCAGTCTCTTTGTTTACAGGAACAGGCTCCATTTCGTTTGAAACGCTGACATCTTGACAATGTTAGGAGCACCCTTGCGGCCATCAGGTTATGAACAAATTGACGAATGAAATGACCAAGTTAGATTCACTTTTAATATTCTTGTTCTTTTTCATTTTACAAACTCCCGGGAGTGTAGACGAATAATATACCTTAGCCATGGCAGCGGAAAGGATTTGTGGGCCCTAGGAAAAATTCTACAGTAGGGCCCTATGAATTAACAATTGTGACGGTGGTGGGCCCCCTGACCGTTGTTGTTCCCTGGAATTTTGTCCTAGTTGTCCTACCCTGTCCATAGCTCTTACCTTAGGGATAATATGAACATTTCGGTTTTTGGCCGTTTGATAAATCTGCCTTTTAATCAGCATAAAATTAAAAACCTTAATACCCGAGTCCACATCAATATTCTTCTATTGGGACAGACTCAAAACCTAAACCGGCCTTTGCCATAATAAACCTTGTTTTGATTGTTGTCTCAAAGAATGCACAAAAATAACTTTAATCTAAAGAAAATATTTAAACTTTGATAAAATCATCCATACAGTCCTTATCCTGGTCATGTTGTATTTCGCTTAATTGGACAAATAATAAAGCTTTATTGTATCTACTTTATATGCGCTCTGTCTGCGTGGGTTTGAGTCTCGGGTTCGGTCAATGTGGGTATGTGAGAAAGCTTGCCAGTAGCGTCTCGTGGGTCGGTGGTTCTTTCCCGGGTTTTCCGGGTTCTTCCTCCACCATTAATAATGGCCGCCATGTATAGCCTATCTTGTGCTGAAAAATGGCGTTAAACCCTACGGCAACAACAACTTTATATGTGGGGAACAGGGTCGGACCCTGAAATATCATTGTGAGAGGGCAGGTGTAAATATGTAGGTGGTGATAGGTGTATATGGTCGAAGCTCTCGGAAGCTCCAATAGTTTTAGTGTTTCAAGTGAATAATTTTAACCATCTAACTGTAACACAGTCTTACTCTGGAAAACATTTTCTGCTTTTCGCGCTCTGCCCAATCCCATCCGACCCTACAACCTCCTCATCCGCCCTTTCCCCCAACTGCCATGGAAAATATAGTTCTTGTAGTATATACCTTAAGTAGTTCGAAAGAATCTTAAAAACAATTATAAGTTTCTGGCTAACATATTGATTCTTGATTTAGAGAGGTTGGCTTGGTTATTTGGGATCTCATTCGAAAAGCGTCACAGGCCTGGTAACTCACTTTAGAAGTCTTAGTAGAATTGGATAGCAGGTGCTCGAATTTACTTTTGCTTTTATTTACTGAAAGCGCGGTAACTGTACATTAAACAGAAACTACCTGGCTAGTCCTGAATCATGATGTAATCACATCTTGCCTGGAAGCGTTTCCGCAGTAAGAAAACAGGGAGTGGAACATACATGTTGTTTTTAAAATATTACCGATACAATCTTTAGAGCTCAGACTTGGTTTTTCCTTTTACATGGAGTTTGGCCCTGGCCGAAGTGCTTAATGAACCCATGCCCTTAACTTGGACGGCTTGAAAATTTAAGAATGTCATTTTTTAAGGAACTGAAGTGAATGTATCTGAGGCCCAAACGGGGGTGGGGATGGGGATTGGTGGGTGGGTTGGGGTACATAACCACATGGTACCATCTTATGATCACTTGCATGCCTGGACAGGCTGGGCACATCATTACAATGTCAGCTGGCATAAATTACCAATTTCGATGCTCATTATACTGATGGTTCATAAAGCTTCGATACCCACTCAGCAGCGAGGAAAATGTGAAGCCCTTTTTATTAACTAATCACCTTACCGCTCCGGTGACCTAGTGTTTAGAGCGTCCACCTCGGATGCGGGAGGTCGTGGGTTCGATCCCCGGCCGAGTCATACCAAAGACGTACAAAAATGGTGCTAACAGCTGCCTCGCTTGGCGCTCAGCATTAAGAGGTTAGTGTTAGAACTGGTCGGCCTGGTGTCAGGATAATGTGACTGGGTGGGACATCATGCTACATGTCTGCGGCATGATGCCCCAGTGATAGGCATCACTATAAACTGCCACATTGCAGACATCGTAGCGATATGACTGAAATATTGTTAAAGCTACGTTAAAAAAATCCAAATCCAAATCCATCTTACGATCACTTGCATGCCTGGACAGGCTGGGCATATTATTACAATGTCAGCTGGCATAAATTACCAATTTCGATGCTCATTATACTGATGGTTCATAAAGTTTCGATACCCATCAGCAGCGAGGAAAATGTGAAGCCCTTTTCATTAACTAATCACCGAATGGTTACTAGAAATGGATAACATAAACTGCATTGCTTCCATATTAAACAGACGTCATTTTCCGTTATTGCTTGATAGCAAACGCATGAAGTCATTGAAATATTCTATATCCACGACACACTAACAGGCGCGATATATGAAATATATGAATGCAAATCTGAAGAAGCAATTAAAATTAGCGACATCTTCTTCATGTTTGTTCAGCCATATACCTATATGCATTTCTTATATTTTACACAATATACATTATTATATTTAACTCCCGATTTGGTGCTTAATGGATTCGATCGTTGTAGGAAAGAAATTCACGTTATATGGTGATTCTGCCTATGATATTTCCATAAATCTTTAGAAATTAGTAATTTTAATATTCTACTAATTATTTGTAGCTATTTCTCATAGATACATACATGCAAACATACATACATACATCTTTCCATATGAATTAAAATGTCAACTTCTGTTTTCCATTTGCAGGTGGCTATAGTTTGGGTCTAAATTTTTCAATTAAAGTGAATAAAACTTTTATCGATGCCTACAAGAACAAAGCATCTAGTGAATTCGAAGGGCTAGCTAAACACTTCACCTACGAGGTATTTCCTTTTACCGACTCTCTCTCTCTCTCTCTCTCTCTCTCTCTCTCTCTCTCTCTCAATATTTATGTAAAGAACATACATGATTACAGCAACGAAATAAGAGCTGTGTGTAAACAACGTGTGCCGAATTCATGAAACCTAGAAGCGATCTCTGAGGACTCTGTCATTGATTTTATTCTTACCGGTGCATTAGAACCATGCATGTGTACCGTGCTAGAGGCGACGTCACATTGTACTCAACTGTGCAAATTCAACTGACCTATTGCCACTCAAACCGCTTGCCACATTTAAGAAATGAACAGTCACACGTCTGTAGTGGTTGCTGATATGTCCTAACTAAATGCAAATAACGTAAATCAGGGGTATCAAACAAGCATCACGCGGCCTGCATGCCGTGGAGTTATTTCCTGCGGCCCGAAACAACACCTGGAATTTGTAAAATAATTAATAATGCAACTTTTACTTCACAGCCAGACAGTTTTGATAAAAAATCGATTGTTACATGGTTTGAGTTTTGTTTCCAGCATTTCAACTAACAACAATATATATGAGCTGCTTTCGCTGTATGAAAAAGTTTTAGTGATGCGGCTCACGGGCCACGGTAATAGTCCTCTTTTGACCCTCGTGGTGATATGAGTTTGAGACCCTTACCTTAAATAATTTGAATTACATCGTAAAGGCAGAATGTTATGTAATTTTTTAGTTTCGGCACATTCTCAAAAGCACTGTCGCACTTGAAAAGTTCACCAGCAAAGTCTGACAAAAATAAACAATGTGTATGATAACGAAGGCCAGACATTGATCCGAAAATGTGTTGCAAACAATACATACATTTTGACGTGCTTTATGTGAATCCACATAATAGTTGGCTACATTAGATTTACAAAATGTTATTGAGAAAACATAGTTGACTGGTTGATATGTAAGTATGACTTGAATTTATCATGTAATTATAGTTACGTGTGTGTGTGTGTGTGTGTGTGTGTGTGTGTGTGTGTGTGTGTGAGAGAGAGAGAGAGAGAGAGAGAGAGAGAGAGAGAGAGAGAGAGAGAGAGAACTCTTGCCACTTAGGTAGCCAGTCGGAGAACGACCAGCTGCATTGGAAATTTGTTGTATGACTAGAGCAGGGACGAAATAGGGCATTACAAGTTTATGTAAAGTCACCATACGATTTCGCAATCTCTCACCTTACCCTCCCATTGGTGCAGTGCTGAATAAATTAGTGAAAGAACGCAGTAAAGAAGTGAGTGAACGCATGTTACTCACATGCAATGGGATAATGGCGATCGCAAAAAAGTAAGGGAACGCCATTCCCACAGCACTACTTCTTGTACCCTCCCACCCAATTCGCACGAAATGTCTGAAAACGACAGTACTGCATGGTGACACTTTCAACAAACACCCGGTACTTTTATTGACGTAGTTTGACTAATACAACGAAAAGGCCGGTGACGACACAGCTGGTAATAACTGATTAAAAGCTATTTCTTTATTGCCAACGCATTTTTGTGTGACTTCCGCCATCTTAAATTTCTCCACCGGTATCGGCTATTCAACGGAGCAGGCATGCCCTGGTACGGGTAGCATTATGGGAGGCCAGAGGACCAGACTATATTTGTTAGTGTGTACTGAATTTTGTTTCCGGTAAATAAACACTGAAGGGCTGCATGATAATAAAGAGAAGTTTATATCAAGAAAACATAAACAAGTTCTATGTTTATTTTCAAACTCATAAATAAGTTAACTTCCAATGTTGACCTTGGTTAAGTCTTGATTTGTATGATACAATAGAGACAAGGGTATCCATAACTGCTGTATATATGCATGAAATAATAATAATAATAATAATAATAATAATAATAATAATAATCATTCATTATGCTTTCAGCTGACACAAGTTTACAAGAACACAAGTGGGTTCAAGTATATTGAGATTAGGGAGTTCCGGTGAGTAATAGTTTCGATTGCCAAGCAAATTAAATTGCTAGGTTATACGTAGTTGCTACTGTACCTTTTTTGATAATTTATGTCATTAATTTATCTTCCTTATGCAAAAGAAACGGGGTGTTGTACTCGATAAGCATGTTATGGTGAAGAGTGAGGAAAGAATCAATAATGTAGAATATAGATTTCACCTCTTTGAACTACATTAAAATAATAGGGTCTTCAGAAAAAAATAAAAAAAAAAATAAAAAAAAAAATAACTTTGGTTCAAGTCTTCCCGGGAGCTGGTGATTAGCTTGGGTGGGGATGGTGTTGTGAGGGAAGCGTACAGTAATACTGACAAATGTTGCTGAATCCTCTTGCGTTCGAAATACTACTTAATAAAGATTAACGTATATGCACTTTTGAACTCGTCTGCAAAGTTATCAGCTGAGTCAGTAATAAGATTAATATGGACAATTTGATTCGTCATTGAAAACCCATTAAAAGGCGCACCAATCCACCAAACCAGGCACCCTCCCCCCAAAGAACGAGTTCAAATCCCTAACAGTAACTATTTACAAATTCATAAACAACTTATGTTGAAAACATTGGAGAGATTTCATCTATGAGGCGGTGAGAAATTGGTTCCCAAATGTTGCTTTAATAGAGGAAACGGAATCATGAATCGACCGATCTTGTTCAAAATCACTCACTATAAAAAATTTCCTAAACACATCGAAACAGAGCCAGGTGAACATGGAGCATGTAATGCGTATTGTAGGCAAAAACTTAATCTGGTACGCGTCTCACACAAACGTGTTTCTGCATTGCATAAGAAATAAACTCACGTACTCTTCACACCACTGTAAATAACCTGGAAGAAAGATAATGTAAAAATGACTCATCAATAAAAATAAAATGCGATATAGCCAATCATTCAAAATTATACGTGGACATGATGCATGTTTCATGTTTAAATATTTCCATGTGTATTTGAAAGTGAAAAGCAGACGCAATAATGAAGGTGTTTATTTCTCGTCCCCCCTCTTTGATTGCTTTAATTGGTTGAAATACATGACTAATATTCAAGGTAATAGTAGCTCAGTATTGTTATAGACCGTGATTCAGAATCCCACATCTTTTCAGATTTTTCTTTTCTTTCGTAATATACGAAATGTTATACACTCCGTGAGTTACATGTAAGTGACTCGCGATTGATTTGAGATCGAATATCTTCTTAATCAATGGCTTTGCAACAGTAAGTATAGAGGGAAGATTTAAACGTTATTGTAAGAAAGATTACATAATAGAAGCAAAATAATAATAAATTAAAAATACTTATAGAAGGTCGAATTCCAGCCACGATTTTGATGCATGATCTGTCAATTCATGGCGGTAGTTTATGTAACGGTTGAAACCAGGATTTATAAAAAGGGAATGAAACTTTAATAACATTATTTGCAATTCATTCTTTGTAAACCATACACATTTACATTCAGTTCTTTTTTAAATATACTTTCAGTAGTGATTTCGTACGTTACAAGTTAAGTATTGTTTAAATCGCAATCTTATATAATACCTGGAGGAAATCCAGAAGAAATCAAATATTGTACATAATACTGTCCCTAGTAAGCCATTGAAGAAATTCTTCTTCTTCTTCTTCTTGATATTGAACTTAACTATGAAAATTGTCTTTACAGAAATGGGTCGGTCGAAGCTGATTATTCAGTAATTGTTTCGGCCTTGGCCAATCTAACAGAAGTCATGAATTATATTAATAACACTGTAACTATTCAACTCGGGACCTTAACGATAAGTGGAGGTGCCGTTGATCAAGTCCACTTAAATCATACTATGGGAAACTATTTTTCAGGTAAGAGAGAGAGAGAGAGAGAGAGAGAGAGAGAGAGAGAGAGAGAGAGAGAGCCGTATAAATCTATTTAATTTCTCAGCATGCAGTGAAATCTGGTTAGTTTTCAAAGGAACCGGGATTTTCAGTTTCAGAGATCCGTCGTTGGAGCGAAAGAGAGTAGCGTTAATGGATATACAGTTGACTAGATTGATTGAATTGTACAGCTTACTATATCCAACATTTGTTACTTTAAAAAGAGTTTCGATAGATGGGCAGATGTAAACATCATTTATATGCCGAGAAAGTCTTTGCTATCTTTGCATAAGAATTTTCGTAATTCGTTCCAAAATATCTCAGGGAGAACATAGGTTGTATGTATAATATTACATCTGTAATGGAACACGACGAGTTGGCTCATTAATCATTTTCGGTGCGTCTATGTGTTTAGCAGTCAAAATACAGTGAAATTCGTCGTTAGCGTGAACCCTGTGTAACCTTGACAATCAGTCTAAGACATGCGTACTTCGAGCGAACGACATTACTGTTTATGAGAGATGTGTATTGATAGTCTATCTGGTGCTTTAAAAAAAAAAATTAGAAAGTGACAGAAAAATGGCCTTTTATCACATTGGGCTGGCCTTTCGTCTCTTCCTGGAAAATAACTTATTTTGTTAGCGTCATTTTGATTTGATTATTTTGATGTTAATAATATGTCACGCAATGCTTGAAAGGTTTTCCTGATAAGCTGACTAGACGGTTCGATATTGGGATGGTGAAACCTACTATTTATAAAAATCACGGGTCCTCGAAATGAGTTTGACAATGAACTGTTAGGGCCGTATGAAAATGTATTAAACTAAAAGTTACATACTCTGGATATACCAGAAAGGTTCGAGGTAATGAAGTTCCATGGAAATGTTATCTTTGACGGAAGTTTCATGTAAATGGTATCTCTGACATATATTTTATGTAAAATTAAAGCATTTATGAGCAATATTATTGCTTCCAGTTTTTTTTCCTGGAAAAATGCTGATTAGAATAACAAAAACCTCTCATCCTTTATATTTCAGCCGCGTTGAACAGCAAATGTCGTCTCTCAACTCAAAGACTATGTCCTTTTGGATATATCTGCGAAGACCTGAGTGCAGCGAGTGTTCGTTGTTCGGATAAGTGTAACAGCCATACTTGTGAACATGGTTCATGCTACATAGACCATGAAGATGAGTCCATTTTGAAATGCAGGTACAAGTCTTCTTCTGTATCGTATATTTACTTGTATCCTCAGTCACTAAAACTGTTT
>JAECUM010045619.1:0-12785 GCA_016617855.1 Megalonaias nervosa
TGTGATGAAGATTAACAAAACATCACACAGGAGTCGTCTCACTGATGAACACTTGCAGTCCATCATGAGAATCTCAATGACACAGAACATTACTCCCAACATAAACGAACTTGTAGCCAAGAAAAGACGCCAAACATCCAGCTCTGATAAATTGGCATAAGAGCGAAAATGGGTATGCCAATGATTTTTTATTATTAAAACTTTTTTCTGTTTTAATTTATATTAATGTTTAAAAAAAGTTTAATTTTCCGCTTATTGAATGTTTATCCTGTTCGGCCCGCAACCTTACCGTGGGATTTGAGTTTTGGCCCGCTGAGCGATTGAGTTTGACACCCCTGTTCTAAAAGTTCACAATAATGGCACATTCGAAGATTTCTAAACACATTTGAAACAATCCATGTACCAGATACATGAGGGCCAATGTAAACGTGTCTTCAGATCACACTGTTTGTCCTCATTTCTTTGTTGCGGATAAAACATTACCGTAACTATTTACACATAACACACTAAAATGCATAAAATTACAGACATGGCTCCTTTATAGTCGGTATATGAACTAAACCCTTCTTTTCAACTGAATCAACACAGATGCGAGTGCATCTGTTGTTAGAAGGAGGGGTTTTCGTGATGTAATCACTCACTTTATATAGCTTCATACAACAGTCAATGATAAGATTGCAAATTTATGGTTTATTTATTTGTCTACGTACTTGTATTAATTTTAGGCACTGATTAAATATTATCTGCTTCACAGTTTTTTTCCGTATTTTCACAAATACGAGTCTGGTCAGAAAACAACTCTGACCTTACATTTACAACGCTGCTTGCAAATTCCACAACACAGCATTGTCCCATACATTTCTGACCTGTATAATTGCATTTAAAGTTAAATCTTAAATAACATAAAACCTAGGCTTTGCTTTCTATGAATTGTATATTTTTCTGAATGTATTTGCCCAATGATTTACGAAAACAGACAATCTAATAAACTGGTACTTCCCAGAAATAGCGCTGTCCGCCATTATTTCACCGTAACTGGTACACTTACAGTTTCAAACTAATTTTATGATGAAATAGTGCACAAGAGGCAGCTAAAATATCCAGATCACCGATTATATAATTAAAACACAAGTTACTACGTACATACTATTGTTAAAGTTACGAAACGCAAGTTTGTGTGTTTTTATCAAGGATAACATGCGTAAATTGGATAGGCTAGTGACAGGGGTCTAGATGCTAACTTTCTCGGGAAATGGTTAATGATCAATCAGCTATCAAAACACATACCTGTGAATGTGCAAGAGTTTGTTTGTCAGCGTAATTAATATCAAAACTAGGCCTAGCTAATGATGGCTTGATGAATACCTTTCGCTACAACACATGAACTAAACCGGCTAAGGCGAGGGGGCATCTCAAGAAGTCTGGTTAGTCAATGTACCACTCAAAAATCACAAGACGAAGTCGTTTTCACTTTCCTCACAGAAGAAGGTGAAGTTGACATTTTTTAGGCGACTTTGTCACCAACTTCGCCTGGTAGTGTGACCCCTGATGTACTTACAAAATTCTTGGCATTTATCCTTTAAAATACTCAAATTTACTCTGCTTATTGACTTTAGTGAAAGCTGAGCAAGCATCCAATCTTCTGTTCAAATTCTTAATTACAATCAATATCTATTAGAGAGAGAGAGAGAGAGAGAGAGAGAGAGAGAGACTTACAGTGTAAGAATGCAGTATATCCTCATAGAGAGCATCACCCATACTTTGCAAAATTTCCAGTTGAAGTGTCTTATAGTCAACATCCCTTGGTAATCGTATAAGTTGTGGAGAACAGAAACGGAAGCTGAAAGTTACAATTATAAAAAAAAGCAAATTTTTTTAGTTAAATATGTGTCTCAATAATACTTACCTGATCACATTAACTCTCTTTGCTACCTCCAAATCCAGCCATTGTGGAAAGAGGGAAGAACATCTGTCTATATACTACATAAACTGAGGGAAGCAACTCATACAGTTTAACTCACCTTTCTACCAGCTAGGTTGCTACCATTATATCCTGTTTAAAACAGTTTTTAATTTTTGCCACACCATAAAGGATCATCACATTCTGGGGAAGGGGTTATTTGTAATGTGATCAAGTAAGCAATATAGGAAAAACATAACAAAAAAATTTGCTTCACTAATGGACGATATTCTTCTGATGTAAGTTTAACACAACGGGAGACCTTAGTTCACACATGAGCGAGGGAGATCCCTGTGAGATTCTGCACTTGATTATTAACCATCAAGTGTTTTCCAGGCAAATGTCTGTGCAGCTACCTCTGGTTAATGAGGATCAGTTCTCTCCTCACTGAGGTCATGTCCCACATATAGAAGCCCAAGAAAGTGGTTTGGGCATGCCAGCCAGCTGACTCCATATTTAGAATGGCAGCATTACCTAAGAATGAAAAGCTCATGGAGACTGAACATATCTGATGAGCCAAGATTTTCATGAGGCATACCTGCTCCTGAGAGATGTCAGTATACACAGATTTCACAATTCCCTTTAACCAAGCAGCTAGCACTTGTGGTGTTACATCTTGTTTTCCAGACTTGTGAGGCAGAAAAAGCATGGTTCGGCCATTGCAAATGTTCTCTGTATGCTTCAGATAATATCCGAGTGTGTATATGGAATTTTGGAGCTTTACTAATCATGAAGCATCGATCAAAGAGAGGGCAAAATAGTTTGAAGACTTGCCTAGAGACAGCAACCTGTTTTTTTGCAACAAAACTGGACTGTCATTAGGATAACTGATCTACTTGAATGGAACTGCATGTGGTTCAGTTCCACAGAGAAGGCATTTAGGTCGCTGACTGCATGCTGAGGCAAGCACTCTCAGAAATCAATGGCTGACTCATGGATGTGGATGACAGGGCTCAAACTTGGACAAGTTTAGCTATGTCAACATCCAGGAAGATTCCAATTTGGGAATAACACAAGTGTTTTCTGGATAAATTGATATTGGACAAGTCAGAATGATCCTTGCTGGTCCAATATAATTTCGTCCATGATGTTAGAACGAGTCCAAGATCATGGACCAGTATCCCTTTGTGGTGATGGGGGGCTAATTTTTTGTATTCAAAGAGAAAGAAGTTGGCCAGCTGAGGAATGGAGGCAGAGAATGGTGTAATAACACTAATTAATCATTAAAACTCTGACCTAGGCTGATCATGTAGTCATTGCACCTAACTAAAAAACAGAGAGACTTTGACAGCTCCATCTTGAAATTTCATGGCCAGAATGCTTTGACTGAGCCTGCTGAGGTCAATCACAGGTCTCAATTTGCCATTCGGTTTTGTTGCTAGAAACAGTCTCAAGAAGAAGCCTTGAATGTATGGTTTTCTTATAATCCTTACCACCATTTTATGAGTAAACGATGCACCACCTTCTTTTGTATGCCTGTCTTGAAGGGGTCCCTTGAAGGTTTCCATCATGAAGAAGGTTGTCAAAAGTGGTGGAGGCCTGATAAACAGGAGGCCCTACAACATGACTTGGATCACCCAATCATTTTACTACCTAAGAAAAGGAGGGGTCTGATTCCCAAAGGTGGGTCGCAAGTGGGCAGGGGAAAATGCAAGTCAATGATGGATTGCAGGTGACTTCTTGGAGGAGAAACATTGTTTTCTATCTCCTCTCCCTGCCTAATGGCAAGAAATAGGGCTGTATGCCTCCCCCCCCCCATTATCCCCAATTATCCTTCACCTGGCCATTGGTATTCTGTCAGCGTTTAAGAATTGCCGCTATTGTATTACAACTGACGACTGGCCCTTCTCAGGAATGGTCACTGAACAGGATGTCTGGATATGGGAACTTGCTAGCTAGTAAGTGACTCCGATAAAAGAAGGCTTTTGCATTACCAGGTTTTGATATTTTTCTAAGAAACTTTTGATGATTGAGACAATATTCTAAATGATGGACTATCGTCATCATCGTATACATCTATCTCAACACCCTCTATGGAACATGAGCAGTTCTGACCCAAGGCCAAAACTCAGTACTTCAGCTGTTTCTTAAGGGCACTGAATCATATATTCTCTGTCCACACAATGCATACTTTACAGATGTCTGATAAAGAACATTCAGTATATAGTAGGCATATTTTGTGAACATCCATGACTCTGCATTGCTTTCATTTACTTCACCGTGCTATATCTCTAATTATGAAGAGAATAAACAAAGTGCATACAACACCCACACACAAAATGCCAAAAATATAAAAAAGAATTATAATTAGAGTAACTATTTAAAACAATGCCCGGAAATACCAACAGTGAAAATGTATGTTGCCCTTTGAAATCAACTGTGACATAAACGAATGATGCAATTAATAAATATCAATAAATTCACCGGATTTTTACAGAAATATTGTATGCACCATATAAAACATGTTGACTTAGTCTTACAATGAAAAACAAATATGTTAGATAATTTAACTAGACCTTCTGGAGGATATCTCTACTAAATGGCAGAAAACGGCTTTAAACTAGGTGTAAAGGTAGCCACCTAGTGGGTACAAAGAGGAGTTAACCTGTAAAAGATGCTTCCCTTTGTTTATACAATTTACAGACAGAAGGACATTTTTCCATCTTTCCATGAGGGCTGGATTTTGAGATAGCAAAGAAAATTGCCCTTAATATAATGTGATCAGGTAATGTATTTGACAGAAAATCAAAAGTAGAAATATTTTTTTTGAAAATCAAAAGTGAAAAGATTTAAAATACAATATTGAAAGGGTTCTTCATGGAAACCAATCAGGAAATAAGAGAAATTTTGGCTTGTTTTTACAAGGTCAGTGAAATAATTTGGGCATACAAGTAAAGTTGTCTCTCATTATAAAACCATTTAGAACAGCTATACAAGTGTATCACAATGTAAGTGAGACTGTCATATACAGAGAAACTGTATATTCGCTTATAACTTGGGTCCAACTGCAAATGACACAGACCCTGATCTGCTGTTGCATAATGCAATATTAAATTAGAGTCTGTGCTGTTTGTTACAGTGATTATGCCAAAGCATTATGTGATTGCAGATATGGGTTTATGAAACTTGTGGTTGAATCCAATATAAATGCCAATATATATGGTAAGTTATGTAACAAAATTATATTCATCCAAAAATGGGATACATAATCTTACCAATGTTATATCAGTTACTATAATGAGGTACAATACAGTGAGGGACCACATTAAGTAAAAATTCACATGGTTCACTACAATCGTTTTAAAACAAAGGATTGTGTGGAAAGCTGTGTGTCACCCGGGGACTTGTCTTATAATGATGTAGCTCTGTGCTAGTGCAGGCCAGACAAGAGTTCTAGCATTGCAGGATACCAACTGTTAGCATACAGTCCTATTATACCAATGATTCTGTTACATACTGTAAGCATACAGTGCTATTATACCAATGATTCAGTTACAAACTGTAAACAATGTGGGTATGTCAGAAAGCTTGCCGGTAGCTTCTCGTGGGTTGGTGGTTCTCTATGGGGTTTGCCCGGGTTCTTCCTCCACCATTAATACTGGCCACAATGTATAGCCTATTTTGTGCTGAAAAATGGCGTTAAACCCTATAACAACAACAACAAACTAAGCATACAGTGCTATTATACCAATGATTCAATTACAAACAAAGCATACAGTGCTATTATTTTAATGATTCAGTTACATACTGTAAGCATACAATCAGGGGTGGCGCTGGCATTAATAAAGTTGTCGCCAAAAAAAATCGCCCAACTCAATATTTTGTTGTCAGTTTTCAAACACTGTTGCTATTTTCATACTACAGTACTAACCATTTATCTCGATATTCCTGTTACGAAGGTCATATTGTTGACTCAAGTGGATGTAGAGATAAGCAGGGGAAGGCTAAAAAATCAAACTCATACGTTAAAAAAAATCAGGGTTCCTGCCACATATTTAGAAAAATATTTCAGACCTTTTCCAGACCTAAAAGTAAAAATTTCCAGACCTAAACATGCAACATGTTTATTGACCTAGTAATGAGAGTAAAATACTTACAATTGGAAGTAAAATGTGCAGAGATGAAAAAATATCAATTAACATATAAGATTTTATTTACGTTAGCAAAATCTTGCAATCTGTTGTTTACAGTCCACAAATATAGTTCCAATATATGTAACACACGATGCTTTAGTCTTAAGTTTGGAAGGCCCTACTCAGGCTTTAAAGTCATCAGCTTCTTCCCACAGCGGAATATAAACACAATGTCCAGGCATTCTTTGAATTAACTATGCTCAAGGTATTTTGAAAAGGCATTTTCAATTTGTAATATTAACTTCATTGGATTTATCATGGTTTCATTATTACATATTTATATTTTCTGCCCCATAAACTCAAAGATGTTATGCCAGAAGTTGTCTAAAAATTGAAACTGAAACATAACCAGTCATCAAAATTTCCAACCTTTGGAGATCAACAATTTTCTCCTCAAGAAAGGGGAATTTGCAAATTTTTTAAAAGGGAAACATTTTTTTAATAATATTTTAAACTAAATAAATGTAAAAGTATTAAGAATTTGTACAATTAAATATAAAAAGATATATAAAACATGTATTCAAACTTTTTTACTACGCAATTTGAAGTATACTGTCTCTGATAGTACATTAGGATTCACATCGCTTTGATTTATTCCAAAATATAAGCACAGTCATCGTGAATCAAAAATGCAAAATGTGCCTTACTATACACTGCTTCAATTTCATGGATATTTATTCCTAAAAACTGAGTAGCAAATTAAAAACTGAGACTATACTAAGCGACACTTCATCAAGATGGTGAAAGGTTAGGTCGTATTTATAACAATGTAGGATGGCACTGAAAAATCACGAAATTAGCAGCCTAAAAGTTTATACCTCACAAGCTGGTGATCAGTCCTATTAAATTTACGTATCTAGTGTTTGAAAACTTATAAACTTGCTATATGGTGTGCTATTTGGTCAAAAAGTTTATATAAATTTGCAGTGTAACATATTTTCAATCCTTGAGAATGACATCACATAGTATCATGAATACTTCCGTCATGCTGGCAATGCATCTTCCGGTTTGGATTATGTGTCTGACCCACTTAATTCAAAACTCAAATTCAGGCAAAGCGCATGAACTAAAATTTTCAAAAATGTCTTAGAAAATGGTAAAAACATTGATCTTTCTAAAAGTGTAAGTGTAGAGCACATATTTGGGTGAATACAAGGATAAAATACAATTTGAATATTTCTTTGTGCCTTTAATCACCTTAAAATGCATGCTAAAATTAAAATATTGACAGATACGCAATATTTGGGGGTTTTATTTGACATAAAAACCAATAATTCCAAGCAGGACATAATGATTTTAACACATGGTATGGTGCAAAAATAGACCTGTTTTGATCTCCAGGCCTAATGTTAATTTTCAAAAGCATATTCGAGTTATCCCCTCCTCGCTTGCGCACAGCTATTTAAATATCAGGTCCACACAGGCACACATAAAGAGCGATCCAAGAATGTCAAATCAAATAAAATCCAACAAAATTAAAATGAATGCTCACTAGCACAACACAAAACTTAAACTAATGAAATAATCCATGAAATGGAAAAAGTAAATTAATCCTCAATGAGTCAGCAAACACCAGTCAAAATGGCGTGGCCTTCTCCTGTGAATTTATCAGCTATACACACTTTGAGATGATGCATTCTACAGTAAAGAGGTCCAAAAAGAGAACAACAAAAATTTAAGATTTTTCCAGACTTTTTGTCATTTTTTAAATTTTCTAGACCTTTTCAAGGCCTTGAAAAGCAATTTTCAAATTTAAGGCTTTTTCTGAATTCCAGACCTGCACAGGAACCCTGAAAAATGTTAGCCCTCCTTTGATTTATCCCACTGTCAACAAACACATCACTAAACAATTCAATGAGATATTCATGGTTGCCAGTAGCATGTGGCTTTAGTTGTTTACATGCCACATGTACATGGCCTAGATTTTGGTCAGCTGGAGAAAGCTAACATATTGCCAAGGCTACAAAAAGGATGAGGCTCTTAATAGGGAAATGAAAACATGTGAACAAAATAAAAAGTTTAGCAAACATCTTTGTGACCAAATATATATAGTTTCAATAGATTCAAAATTTAATTTACATTTTATTCTGCCTGTGGTAGTGATTGTCAGCCTAAACATTTTTCCTGCAAAGAAGAAACTTTTACGGCACAATAAAAGTCTTCGAATCAATTTGGAAAATGCAACAATCAATCAGCTTCCGATGCTTTTATTTAAGTTTGGTGCTGACTTCCTTTGATGAAAGGTGTTTTGTTTTTATTGAAATCTGTAGTCAGCTTGCTTTGATGAAGGGTGCATGTGTTATTGAAGTCACCACTAAATGCAAACTTCCGAAGACCAAATAAATGCCGGTTTGTTATTGCTACAGTAACATCAAATAACTTAAGTAGAGCACTGATTGAGACTGATTTATTTAAAAAATGTTTCAGTTGCTTAGTATTTATACAGAACACTCAGTGCTTCAAAGGTAATCAGTTTTCTTTGAAGTTTCAGCAAAATTGTTTTTTGGGGTTCAAAAGTTGCTTGGTCGATTACAGCCATTCATGCTCCTGTCTTCAGAGGGTAATCAATTGTAACTAATCTGGTAGCATGACTTTCTGAGTGCATCAGAGCTTACAGTAGCCAGGCCAGGTGTCTGCATAATCGGATTATGATGTAAAAATGCACTGTTAAGATATGTTTGTCAATATGAACAAATGATTTGTTTATATAACAACAGATAGCTGCCAGTGCATTTTATATCCAAGCTTGTGGCTTCCTTTCATGGTGCCTTTGAATTTCTCCACCCTGAACCCAACATTGTAGATACAAGTTTAAACAGCCAAAAAATGTTGCCAAAAAAATCACCAGAGGGTACATTTTGTCACCAATAAGTGAAAAAAAAATCACAATTTGTGATATTGGCAAAGCTCAGCACCATCCCTGACAGTGCTATTATACCAATGATTCAGTTACATACAACAGCTGCTGATGTGAAAGTAACTTGAAAAAAACCCCACACTTAAATTCAAATAATAACACCCCCAATACCAACACTAGTGCTGAAAAATTTTTAAATTGATAACAGACATTTTACCATTCACTGGTGAGTAACGTATCAATGAATTATCACCACCGAGACCACTATGTCTGTAGGGATGGCATCTCACTGGGTTTATTTTCTGTGGTCACCTAACCTCACACAAATTCAAAAACTGCTTTTCCTTGGAAGATGAGGAATCCTTTCTACTCTCTGAAGTTAGTTTTTTTAAATACTTGTTCTCCATTACACAATAAAACCTGCCTTGAAAGACTACTGCCAACAGAGACCACATCTTGAGACAACAGACTTTTAATGCAAATATTTACTGATTATGTAGTGTTATGACCTATTATGAGAGACAACTTGTCTTGAGAGACCACAGTTTTTCTTAAATGGGTAGTCTTTCATGACAGGTTCTACTGTACTGCATTTATAATCTCTTTAGGAGGTTTGTCCTACAGATCTCATAGAATCAACTAAATTTATATTCTGCATTTAATTGCTTCATACCATTTTGCTGGAGACAACATCCTTTCAACATGTACTAGAAGGATCTGTATCTGCTCATATTCCAATGACTTCTGGTTCACTTTGTCAGGAAGGAATGCTTCAAATGCATAAACAGTCTCCGACTCGTGTATATCACAGAGAGGCTGCTCATCTCCATAGGTGTTCCGAAATCCATCATCATAGATCTGACATAAGATTAACTGAAATTAAAAATGTATACAATCAATTTATGACTTTTGTTTAATGAAAATCACAAATGTATGGTCATATATTTTGCAAGTGTAAGGCTTTGGACTTAATATTAACATAGCAAACTGTAAATTTATTATCACAGACTTTGTGGTTGTTATAAACCATGATTTAAAGACACGACAGATAATTACTGCTGTTTCTTAGTGACGTAAGACCATGTACTCTCTGTCCACTTTACAGATGTGTGATGAAGAGTGTTTGGTATACAGATGGCATGTTTTGTGAATGACCTCCATGACTTTGAATCACTTTCATTTATTGCACTGCACTGTCATTTCTGTAATGAAGAGATTAAAAAAGTGCATACACTTTTTTGCGAATTCATCAAGACAGATTCATTCTTAATAACCATTTCAAAAATGCAGTAAATGCATTGACTTTAGTTTTCTCATTCAAATAGAATCATTTGCAATTCCATTTTTATTACTTTTACAGTAAACTGTTCAGTTACAAATTATTTGAAAATTACACCTCCCTTAAATTATATCTGCAATATTGTTCAATAGCTTAAAAATTTTCTAGTTTATTCTACTTTCTTTTACAATAAAAGGTTCTTACAAATAATAAAATGATCATAAGGTAAATAATAAAATTTGTTTTGATTCTTGGTCACAATTTTTAGACTGATCTCTATGGAAGCTATTCTGGTAATAGATATTCAAAGCTGTTTCCACCTTTTGATGATTTTGCCATGCAGAATAAATTATCCTGGCCCATTCTGCCACAAATATGACTTGATACAAGAAACAATACTAAACCACATCCACAAACAAAAACATATATCCAATCTTTATAATGAAGCTGTAGTAGAAATTAAAATTTGCTTGCAAAATCAAATAGAGCTACAGTACTAGTACACTTAATCATGTGGTTTAAAGTTGGACCCAAAATTCAATAGTGATCAAAAATCTCTGACAACAAAAATGACCAGACTTTGCAAACAAAGAATTAAGTTAGTCCATAAGAAAAAAAAGTTGTAGGATTAAATAATGTATCCAACCTCTTGGACAACTTGTTTAAACCACCAGCAACAATGAAGAATCAAGCTCAACCAGCAATTAATGAATCATCAAATAACATTCAATTTGTGTCTGATGAAGCATAAAGCTAAATTTAAATGTGAGCACTCACACAAATGAAGAGTTCCAGAAAGAAACAGTTAAAAGTAAGAAATTTTCTGCAGTTTGAATTAAACAAACTAAAAAAAACCCCAAAAAAACAAAAAAAAACTTGGAAATGGAAGAAGTCAACAAGCTGAAAAATAAAGAAATCATTAGAAAGCAGAAATGGACATTAATTTGTTGAAACTGTAAATAAAATATCATGACAGCAAAGAAAAAACTTCAGTTGTTACAAGAAAGTTTACAGAGAACATTTTAGAATTTTTACATATTTTTGGCTTAGTTAACTCATTACCACATACATATACAAAATATCTGATGGCAAAAATGCATTCAACAGGAAAATTTACACAGGAATACCAACTAATATATCAGAAGTCCAGTACTCAAAGAAAACAAAATTCAGACACAAACCCAGGGCTGGTGACTTTTAAAAATAAAACAAGCTCCGACTCAAATTTCACAAGACCATTACAAAAAAAAACAAAACAGCTACTCAAGTATTTTTGTAGAAATAATTTTTAGTCAGTCTTTCCTTTTTATCTCAACTCTGCTAAAGGACAGCTGATTATTAATCAAAGCCAACACAACCACATCTAATCCCTTTATTACTTATAATTCCTCCAATAAAACGTCCTGAATTTGGCCTAAACACTCTAGATTACAACAATAAATCAATTAACAGCTTGTCATGTATACATGCTAGCCTTAATCCCATTAGTGGCCATACATCACTGCACTGACTGCACCAATTGCTGGAACAGTTCCACTAGACTGGTTCTGGCTAGTTTATGTGCCGCACATAAATATCCAAAATGCTATTTTAGAATCACAAGTTAAAATCACATGAGCACTGGTTAGAGTAACCCCGGCAATCTGTTCCCCATTCACAGGTCACATGATCTGTTTTGTATGCAACGTTTACAGCTTTTGACAGAAAAGTATAATGAGTAGACCATCTTCATAATGGTAAGGGGCAAATATGTATGGGGAAAAATATTCATAATCTACTAGTCTTTTAACATCTTCAAAATAAATTGGGCACCACATTGAGAATATAGAAAGATGCCCAATCTGAAATTAATGGTTCCCCGGGCATTGGGCTTTCTGATGTTTTTTAGCACTGATCTTTAAAAAAAATACAAACTTTACAACATTTCAAAATGAATATTGTTGGTTTTATGTCAGTCATCGACCAAAACAAAAAGGCACTTGGCAAGACTACAAATTCTGAAAATTACTAAAAAAATTTCAACTTAAATATGCCATAACTTTAGTTCTAATAGAGGTATCCTGATAATTTTAACTGTTTTGAAGAGGTTTCAGTGAGCTTTTTATTTGAATAAGTTTCATTCAGTTTTAGCATCTTTACAAAAATTAGATATAAGCTGCTAATCTAAGGTTCACAGAGGTATGTAATTTTTTAAATTAAAACTGGCCTTAAATTATATATCAGCCTACAACCTGTTGCAAAGATATTTCCATGTCTTTACAAAGCTGTTCTCGCAAATCCCCGACTGTATCATTTGTACTGCACATCTTTCCAATCTTTAACTGCTTGGGTTGTTTAGGAATATCTTTCAGAAACACAAGGCTGATGTAGACTGGACGGCATGACTTCTGTGGTACTGGCAATGACAAACAGAGGTACGATTCATGGGTGTTGCTCTGCTTGATACAGTGGGCACATGTTAGGGATGACTGGAAAAGGGCTTGGAACTTGTTGTACAGTGGACAACCCAGGCTGAGTGCACTGATGGCATCAGAACTTGCAGTGTTTGGCTGAAAA
>JAECUM010045620.1:0-24108 GCA_016617855.1 Megalonaias nervosa
AACTGTTAGTGAAATCTAGTACAGAGATTACAAAAACTATTCTTATTAATATGACATACGCGAATAGGATCAGCATAGAAGTTTGCCATACATGTGTGGTCAATGAAACGTATTCGTGAATGCGTGTGACGAAAGTATAGCACATATAAAAATATACCATTTCAATCAATTAGATAAACAAAATTAAATTGTACAAGGCACTTTAAGGATACACGTCTACTAGAAAACAAATACCAAACGTTATGATACATATTGTCATAATATAAAGTGGTCGTTTCGAACTCAGATGTCCAGCATGCCTGCATAGCCGGATGACGGTTGCAGGCCATTTCCAGATTCAATACCAGTAGTAGGTTAGATCGACCTGTTTCTTCTAGGTTCACAAGTGATGCTTCCTACGATGACCTCCCTCTCGCATCCGATCATTCGCTGGAAGATGGATAGTATATCTTCTACATTACTCGTGGAGCTATTTACTTTATAAAGTAGATAAATAAGCATTTAAAATTGTCTCTTGAGTCTTTACGTCTTTGATAGAACATCATTATCACACTCATTACGTCACTTTGCGTTATATCATAAATCAAACATACACTAACTGATAAGTTGGTTCAAGTACGTGACCTTGCATACGATTACTGTCGCATTTACCTACACACACGATCGATTTCCATAGATATTAATATAATACAGGTAGCTGAATGTATTTCTCTACCGATCTGGTTATCATTACCGCTATTAATTAATCAAAAGGATAATCGGCCCTCCACGCATACAATTACACCCTGCCCCCAGCAGTCCAATCTAATAATCACTATCTTTACTACTGTCAGAGACAGGTACACATGCTGTTAACAATAACATGTCTCTTGGTCACTAACATAGCTCCAGTACTAATACACCGATTCGTTGGTTAATTCAAATCTTAGATAAATAAATGAATATTTGCTAACAATCAGTTCAGTAGCATAACAACGTATTGACCTAATAATAATTGAATCAATTTCCATTATACGTGATTAGTATTTCATACAAACGAACAAATTTAAAGTTATCTCAAGACCCCTATCAATACATTATTGTATGAAGTTCTTCGAATACGCGAGTCTTATAACATTCCATAAAAACGAATTCAAGCAATTGTCTTAAGACTAACACCACATCAAAGAAAAATTGCATAAAATTAGGATTAATAAATTCAAACAATTATAATCAAACCCACATAAAAAAAATTGAATGAAACAAGGATACAGTACCTTGTTCACTTTTCCCGTTTTACACATTCGTCCATCAAGTCTTCCAATGCACGTCCCTTGAACGTATGTGTATGAGAGAAATACTCACTACTTTCCTCGGAATCATGATCTAATTAGAATGACTAATTGTAAGGCATAAGAAATTTATAAACCAGGAAACGTCTCATGGGATTACACCCCTGATAGCTAGCTTAGGCAATTAGGATCTTAGGTTTATTTAACCGCCAAAATCACACGATGATCCACCCTTTCCCGTTTTCCTTACTAAACCAATCTGAAAAGTTTCAACTTTTGACAAATATTTCAGCAAGTACAAACGCTATTTGTGCAACATGTCAACCTTTGGAATTGTTCGGTACTTTACCCCAGTTCAACTCGTCGGGACCAATTCGCCTGGCACAATTATAGGACTGGCCTCATTAAGAATCAATCATATCCCCATTAAATAAATTAGTGTATCGTATCCTTACTCCCTTCCATGGATTTAATTCCATGCCAATCATATCCACCGACACTTTCACATCTCAAACAGTTACAAATGTGACACTGTTACAAATAGTATTTACCTCAAATGCATAACGTGCTTTACCATACACACTTAATGGAAATACCTGACTGTTGTCATCTTTTGTACATTGAAGTTGTTTGCTATAAAAGTATATTCACTCGGCAAGCAGCAGAATCTTCAAGCTTTAACATGCAGCTTAGAGGTAATTGTGACTATTATAATAACGGTGCCAAAAATAAAACTAATGTATTTAAATATTGAAGTCGGTATGATCCAGGGCAATGCCATGATCAGAAAGTGGGAAATTCGCCCTCAGAGAAATATACGAAAGACTTAAAACAAGCATTACAATGCTTTATATCTATAGATTCTGTTCTTAGAAATCTTAGAATAATCATTTCCATATCCAAAAGTGTTTTGGATAAAGTGTGGTATCTGGATTTGTGAGAATCGGAAAAATTGCTCTGCCAAATATTGCAAGATAAATCGTACACCCTTTGCAATTGAAAGAAAAACAAACACAGTTTATTCTCCCCACATTATGAGGTGGCCAAAACCAATGTTAAAAAATAGCATCATCTTAATACCTCTCGCTCAAGCAGGAGGTATTTTGTTCATCTTATCTTCGTAACATTATGTTGAGGGTATGAAGTTGTTTATTTCTTAACAATTTTGTGAAGATTGGTTGCACCTGTTGATTGGAAGTTTTACACATACCACCGAGAACTGGCCTATTACCAAAGAATGGATAAGCAAGATGATTTATTAACATAACACGGGATTTACTATCAAAGTATTTTATGACAACACTTGCCTCGTGTGAATTAGCTTTCATTTTGTTTGCTGATAATTGTATAAACAATGACTTATACATGTTGGACCTATCCGTTTTTAATTTGTGCATGTTATATATTTGCAGATGCTAAGGTGAAACATTCTAGGCCTGAATGTCTAACATCCTTTCAATAGGCCTGTACATTACTGGTAGTAGTGAATTCATACGAAAAGAGGTCTCTACTGAATGTTTGCTCCGATGAGTAAATAATTACCCCTTATTTCAATATTGGTTTCGACTATAAACCTGAAATCGGATGATATGGATAAATAAATAATGATAACTGCTCGTTCCGTACAAACATACAATGAACAAATAAGAAATAGTCGCATTGTTAAGGACTATACGACTGTAGCGCCGGACTCAGAACCAGGAACGCAGTCACAAACTTTGCTTAAAAGAGAACCGTTCGTCTGCCATGATGTGTATTGGAACATTGGGCTTCCTTCCAATTTCCTCCGGACGGTATCGCGTTTCATGTGTTGATGTTTCGTTAGCCAACAATAACTAACAAAATAAATAAATAAAATAAAGCATTCAAAACTCATTACGTACGGGGTAGACTGTTGATTCTTGAACTCTCGTTAATTTTACAACAGTCTGTGATATTTAACATTCAGAAACGTAGAGAATTTAATCGTGAGTTTTAGATTCTGTGATACGTCGTTTCTTTCCAGTAACTTGCAAACAGTCATTTTAATAGATACCAACAGTCATAGCGTGATTGTGAGTTGATTCTTTCTTTGTTATTCGATGCCGTGGATTTAAACTGATACAACCAAATTTATTTGCATCTGTTTATTGTTGAAGTACGACTTATCTGGGGCTGTTAAGATAACAAGAAGCAATGGATGTAGACGATTAAATGAAACGTTTGCCTGTGTAGGAATACTAGAAACGATTCCTTGTTCTTAAAACAATGATATCCATATATTTTTATATGCTGTGTTTGGGACTATTCAAATCAATTCAAATAATGTATAGACTTTCAAACATGTCGCAAATAAAGAACTAAAATATTAAAGAAAATAAATAAATAAATAAATAAATAAATAAATAAATAAATAAATAAAAATAAGTAAAACACGATTTTGTTGAAGGTTAGTGCCATTATAATTCAGCAATCTGATGTAAGGTACACAGATTTGTTTTACAACAAGTACAAACAGTAATTGAGATATTCTTATCTTTGAGAGATTATGATAACAAAACACGACATCCTTATTAATGTGGAAATACGACAATCAATGCACATTAACTAGGTTTGCACAACCACTTGATAAATCATAATTTAGGCTGCATTAGTCTTAATTTTATTGAGTCCTACCGTGCACTCAAGGCAAAAATAATGAAAGAACCTTTTGATTGTGTCCCATTCGCAACAACTGGAAAGAAGTATTCATAGTACATTTCTTGTTTCGAGTGAATGAGGGACATTTTTCATGAGCGAAAATCTCGCTCGAAATTAACTAAAAGATCTATTTTTTATCCTAATAAGTTTTGACCAGATACACTTTGTTTCCTTAATATCAATTGTCTAATGTTTATGCTCTGTTGCATGTTGTGTACATATAATTACCATTCTTAAATGACATACTCAAAATATAGAAACAAAAAGTGAAAGACATTTATAATGGGATTCAAGCATCCGTGTCTTTCTTGACATCAAGACGATATGCCACATAACCAAGTGATATAAAATAGCGGATCGAATTATGTGATTAGAATGTTAAAAATATTTTGAGAGAAATGTAAAATTTACTGTGCACTCTTTTGTATTATCCTATTCGTTTTGCATGGAAAATGGTTGCTGTATGTTTTCTAATGATGTGCGTGGTTATAAAATATATATTGCGATTTCAGAAAACCTGTTCTAGAATTAAAACAGGAAATCACATTTCTAGTTGCGTAGTTATAATGTTTTGATTGACTATTTGAAACTTTTCTTCAATTTATACCTAATACTGTAAAATTTACAATTGAGCAGTCTAGTTTAATCCATAATACAAAGTCTGAAATATTATCTACAACGAAAAAATAATTTCATGCTTTAAAATTGTCTTGTTAATATATTCGCTCGTGGCGCATTGGCATAGTGGTTTGCAATCTTGACTTATGACCAAAATAGGGCAGGTTCTAAACCTAATGCAGACCCAGCAGGATCGGCAGTCATAGTTTGACCTGGAGCAAGATACTTCGCTAAAATTACTCCTGCGAGATATAAGGTATCGTGCATTGGTGGCTACTAGGATAAATTATTTAAAAAAAACAAATGTGTCAAATCCACTTTCCTTTGTTTTGAAGTTAAAATTCATATTTTTATTTACATTGACCAGCAGCAAAAATTTCTATATGGATAGTTCAAGATAACAGAGCGCTGAATTTACTTCTATAAGTTCTTCAAAGTCTTTTACATGCATTATACAATTTAATGTTTATGCTCAGGTCATTCATCAGACCATCTTGCACTGTCATACTGGTCACAATCTTCTTTTCTGAATAAATAATACATCTCAGCTTAATGAAACAATTGGTGCAGTTTACAAACACCAGATGAGACATATCGCTGCTAATTTTACGTCTGTAGCTTTTGCTACAATTGATTTGCATCTTATCTGTAATCGTTTGTACGTTACCCTGTTGTAGTATTGTAGTATTACTAGAATTCTTGATCATAAAATTTTAAATCTTATAACATGTTGCGTGTTGAAATTAAGTTTTTTTTCTTTTGTATAGAACATATAAAATAAGGCGTTTAGTCCACGATTTTGACATGATTTTGTCGGCAACCCATATTACCTAAAATGCTTGAATCATTGCGGCAATAAGTAGTAAACTGTCGACACATGAAAAACAATTTCACACCGAGGAAATGGGTACTAAGTGCCATTCACAAGGGTTGAGTCTAGTAAAGACAAGCGAGGGACATATTATGGTAGTTTTAGTCACTCAGCACGACTTGTAAACTGAGCATTGTACCATCACTCACATCTTCTAGTTTTTACTATATATTTTAAGTTTCTTCACCCAAATTGAACACGATAACAATCTATAAATAATATATAATAAGTACATATGTACCTGTGTCCAAACATAATGATGTTATATTTATTGATCAGGGTGAAAACGATCAAGATATCAATAAGATAGGAATAGTGAGAAAAAAAAGTTTTCCAGGAAATTGCTCATTTTATATATAAAATTTATATAATTTTTCAAGTTTATATTATAAGTATATATTTACATTAATGCCCTTACTATTCTTGTCAAATTCGAACTGACAGGTAATTTGGCTATAGGCTGTATACAGTCTTTTCCATAAATAAGATAATTTCACTGTCCGAATCAGAGGGTTACAAGTTTAAGCAGGAACTAATTCCAGCATAATGTATCCCATAGTTAGATAACGTTATAACGTGTGTATAACAACACGTAGCAGAAGCTCTGAGGTTTTTCTACTGTGTTTGTGTGCATTATTCTAGGACATGTTTAACAAAGGGTGTTTAAAACACACGATTTTATTCCTTGCATTTGATCATTTAAATGGTGTGCCCAAAGGCAAGCAATAACCTTTGAACGACACGTGTCACACATAACCTCGGCTTTGGCCTGGGCCGATTGACTTGGTAATGACAGTTTGAAATAATCGTTTAATCTTTACCTGGGTAACAATCCACAATCCAAATGTATGTTAGCCCGATCTGTTTTACTATCCTCGACACATAAATTGATCACCTTTTAAATGCGTGCTAAATCTGAGTATGTAAGCGATAAACGGAGGTGGAAATATTATTACAACACTATCGGACTTAGCCGGGGTGTATGTTGGGAAGGCTCAATTACAAAATTGAAGAAACATTTATCAAAATGAAAATTATTCTATGTCATCCTACCATAAATTGTTGCAAAATGTATCAATCTTTCTCTCCCTCTCTCATATCATATCACTCCATCCATTACATTTTATACATATTTTCGTATGGAACATACAAACATTTAACTAAATCAATAGCAAATTTCCTCAAATAAAATGTTATTAAAACGATTGCTGTGAAGAAGAGAGACTTTCTGACGATATAAATATAACTTTAATTATTTTTTAAAACCATTGCCAAAACTTAAGACACCCATACTCATATCCTCCAAAACAAGTATAGATACGCATCACGTGATATATTTAGAAAACAATAGGTCACCCACCCTTTTAAAAACTAATTGCTTTTCACAGTACCACTGGGCAACTATCCTTCAAAATGGTGAAATTACCACGCAAGTAAACCGGAAATGATTCTTAAAATCCTTCGATTATCCCTTAGTTACTTTGTATTTCTTTCACACCTGATCGAGTTTATTGTATTTGTCGCTAAACTAAGTTTGAAAAGGCAAACCGGTCATTTAGTTCTATTTTCAAGGGTGTTATTGCGACAAATGGTCAAATGGTTCATATCAAGTTCAATTTAGCGCCCTCTTGTATGATTGACATTGTATTTGGAAGATATTGTTTGTACTGCCAATATAATCGTTCAAGTCGTTGAAATCAACTGCTGATTGCGATTTGGAAATGCGATTTCGTCTCTATTCTCATGTGTCTTACCAAAGCAGGGGTAATTTGTCATATAGGATAGTTCCTCCTTTCAATTAGGACATTTTCAAGGAAATTTCTTTTAAGAGTGGAACTGTAAGTGGCCGAAGACGTAAGTTTTTAAGGTGAAAGGGTAACATGGCGCAAATGGTGGTTTTAATAATCTACTATTTTTGGAAATAACTTTTAAGCTGAATAGAATTGTCTTAAAAGCAGAATCTATATTTCAATTGTTTAGTTGCGTACTTCAAACTCGAGGAAGGGATCTACCAATCCATCAATCATTTTCTGTCTGTTACTCTGTCTATCTGTATGTCTGTTTCTCTCTTTGTCTCTCTCTGTCTCTCTCGGTCTCTGTCTCTGTCTCTTTGCATCTGTCTGTCTGTCTGTCTCTCTTTATCCTCTCTCTCTCTCTCTCTCTCTCTCTCTCTCTCTCTCTCTCTCTCTCTCTCTCTATATATATATATATATATATATATATATATATATATATATATATATATACGAAACAAAACAATCATATCGGAAATAAGAGTGGATTATTGACAAAGCCGGTGTAAATTTAATTGTAAGATGTGTAATATTCCACTTAATTTAGCAAAAGTTTTAAAGATATGTATCAATTTCAGAATTAAGCTAATTGTTTCAAATGATAGGCAAAATATACTGTTGTGGCATATATTGTAAGGTAACAAAAACAGTACGTGAGGGGAAGCTACGAAATTTGCGAATTTGAATTTAGGAACACATTATAGACAATCTACTGCAACAGATAAGTCAAACATCCATGTAAAGCTTTTAGTACACACTGCTGTATATATTATCTGTGAGAGATTTACATTGAACACAAGATCTATTGAACAAATACAGATACACGAAACAGAGATACTTCTGTATTGATTGCTAAGAAACTGAAATTAATTTTGATATTCCACCGACGATGCAATCGGAATCGTAGTCGCATGTAGTTTATTTATTTTTATTTTGTGTTCTAAATGCATTGCTTTCTGCTATCACCATCGACCGCAGCATACGCATTACACAAAAATTTACCGAGTTCTAAGACTCATGTTCAAATGAATCTGTTACATAATACAGTGTTTCATCAGAACTACTGCATGAGATTATTGTTCGAAGAATACACACTTTATTACTAATTCTTTATGCTACAAGAATAATCCCACAACATTATAAGAACTCGAGCATCACTCGGACTTTAAAGCATGCAACGTATAACTGAATTGCATTTGTCTCCTCAGTTATAATAATTGCTAAGGTGAAACAGAACCTAGTCTGTCTGATTTTGTGGCGATATACGACATAGGTCTTACCTTATTTACAAATTTAGCATTTACCAATAGTATGTTAAAATGACGTTTTGCACCAAAATGGACAACATAGCGGCAGGTATTTTTACTAATTAAATTTTACATTTGAGCGTCTCTGATGTCACCACGGATCTAAGTGAATGGAAATATAAATGAAAACATAATCTACATCTACTGGACCGTTTTCAAAATTGGATAATGAACTTCAAGTATTTATAGTCTAAGCTTAGAAAATTAGCATGAAATAGTTGTGATGTCACTACATCAAATCATATCTGTATCTATAGCCGGTATACGGGTCACTCAGTTTCTTTGGTCTCATGTGTTATATATTTGGAGCTGAGCGCAAAATCGCAAAGTTAAAACACATTAACTTATCATGTAAATAATGAGATGGCTTCAGATTATGGAGACATATGATGGACCAGTTCATAAGGCTAATATATCTGAGCAACTCGAGAATAAATGTTGCGCAAAAACTTAGAGGATTATCAAGAGACCCCGAAATACTACTACGAACGTACAAATATGCCGATATCTTGTTAATCAGGAAAAACGTTTATTGTTTAAATAAATAGAACAATTATCAAGTACAATGTTCTAAGAAGCACAATATTGATAAGTAAAGTAATTCTTCAGAATTTACATTCGTTGACATAGTTTCATCACAGGCATCTCCTTGTCATGTAGGACATATGTAGACAAAATATTTTAAATCAATTAATATGAGCTGTGTCCCAATGCCTTTACAGAAGAGACTCGTGAAACAGACTATTTGGCAGTTACAAGACTATTATACTTGTACATGAACTACGCTACCATCGAATGCCTTCTTGGTCAGTCTCCTTTTCCCGCTATTATGTAGTATGTGTTTGAGTTACTCTCTCTCTCTCTATCTGACATAAGCAGTGTATAAATCTCACAGTTTCTTGGTGTGTAGTGATTATTGATAACCAGTAATATGGAGAAAAGTAAACATAATGGTGAGGGAAGTCCAAGTGGAAGGCCAGCAGCTGGATTAATATTAATAATTTATCAGTGATGAAATTGCAGTGTTTCCGGTTCATGTTCAACAATTTTTCAGGCAAATTAGAATACTTTTTGTTTCCACAAACCCCTTGAGCAACTCATTTCAAATATTGGTGTGGCATGATCTGGACTTACAGGCATTCTGGGCATAGGGCTGGTTCGAACTGTGGTTAAAATACATGGCGTAAAGACCACAATGGGTACACAGACCTTAAAACTAACCAGCCAACCAACAAGCCTTTCCTTGGAGATTAACACAATCATACGTACACATTAATTCAAATGACACACCATTTAACTTAAAGTTAGTCATTGTGACCTGCGTCTTTTTGTTAAAGTAAATTTGTATTGTTTTACGTATTACAATTTTATTAACGAAACGTATATGTGAATCTATGCATCACACGATACGTGAGCTAATTGTGTTTGATAATGAACATTTTTTCTAGATGACGCCGTTACACATCTTGTAACGCTTGAAACCATCGCAAAAATAGAGGGTAGAAATGGAGAATCATAAAGTTTGATGGCAGAAGAGAAATTGTGAATCGTTGAAATATTGGTATGATAATTAATAAACTATCAAAAGAAAATAATATTTTTCTTCACGGATCTAATTATTTCTGGTGCTACGTAGATGAACATAAAAGCTGGCAATATTGTTGTCATCCGAGTGAAAGCTGCATTGATAACAATTTGTGCTATATAAGCATTCAAAGTGACCTTCATGGAAAACTTCTATACTTGTCCCGTGATATTACCTGTGTAGATCCAGTTAAAAAGAAGGACTAAATATTATGTAGCACGTACAAGATCGTAATCAAACATATAATACCTACCCTTATAACCTATGGCTCCCAGCAAACATTAATTCCATATCTTTATCGAGTGGGTTTCTGTGGGTGTGTTTTAAGAAAATTAAACATACACTGACTGATTGAACTTTCTGTTTTGATATCCTATCAAATTAATATTCGGGCACATAATCCATTTCTGACCAATAATCATTTGGCCAATTTAAATTTAATCTTGGGAATAACAACCTTCGGACTAATCAACTCTTCTTTTAAACCAATGAACCATCACCAAAAATAAACCATCTTTTCGGTTCTTGAAACAAATAAAGCTTCCTATGTATTATAAAACCCTCGGACTAGCGCATCTTTGGTTACTAAACGCCATGAGCATTGAACCATTCATTGCAACCAATAAACATTTGAACTCTGACGTAGAGACACGACATGGTGTCTGAACTATGTATTACATGTAGCTTGCAAAAAGAAATAATGTCCACTCCTATCCATAGGATTATTACATAACTACCGACATTAAAGGTATTGTCCACAATTGTACTTCGATCTAGAACTGATCAACCATTCATAATCAATACTCAGAATACGAATGTGGAAGATAATAATAATTACAACAGCGGTGGCTTCAACTGAAAGTCGACGTTCAGAATCTGCAACTGTGGCTAGGAATCTCGGTGTGGAGTGTCCTGCTGCATATAGACTAGGGCTCCATCAGTCCCAGCGTTTAAGGCACTCACTTTTAGATATCATTGATATCTCCAGTCTATACAGTGTGCAACCTTTCTCGGCCAAGGGCCAGATTGCATTTTCTAAGACCGCTTGAGGGCCGCAAACACTATTTTTTTAATATAATAACTGTTCACGGGCCAGATATCTGTGTTGTTTTAATTTGCCCTGAGGGCAGGACAGAACACGTTCGCGGACTTGGGTTTGTGCACCCCTACTATACACATTGATTCGAGTGTAGGTTTCAGCCAATGTCTACATGTCAGAATTATTGCTAGTAGCTTTCGGTGCATCGTTGGTTCTTCCTCTACCAAATATTCTGGCCGTCATATATAGACTATCCTGTGTGGAAATCATTTCGTTAATTTCATTCAAACACGTGCAACATCTGTCATGATTATTGAAAACAAAACCTCAGGTCATGATGAAAATCAGGGTGTTTTTGTTACACTGTGTGCACTGGGCTTGTAGTAGAAAGTTCTAAATAGTCTTCGAGTCATGATCAATGCTCAATGTTAAGTGTGAGGTAGGACATCGGTTTTCCCGGACGCTCTTTTCAGCTTGCAAAGTCTCCATCTAATTTGACAGGGAACGTGATAATCCCCAGTTTAATAAAAGAGTAGCAGAGAGTTCTTAGTTTGGATTTATATAGCTCTGTAATGAAGAAAACAATCGGTACTATATATTTGATTTCGCTATAGAGTGGTTGGCCATACAGTATGGTATTCAATATGCTGCATATTCATATTCATACTGGAATAACAGTTTTGTGTTTCCTGTGGTTAGTAAGATGTAGTGACTTGTCTGTAATGAAATAGGTAATGTAAATATCTCACAATTTTATAATGACACAAATCTCAAGATGGCAAAATTACAATCACCCTTAAGGGAAAATTTAACTTTGTACCTCTAAGGTGTGTGTGTGTGTGGGGGGGGGAATTATAAGAGTGTGCGTTTTTCTCGAAACATTAGTGATTGATAATCCATGATTTGCAAATTATTCCTCTTTTGGCATTATCTGTCCTCTTGTTTATTTTGATTAAAGTCAGACCTCACAGTAAACTCTTCAAGTGTATCATAGAAAGTTTAAACTTTGGTCTTGGACTTTCAATGTTTTTCGGCTGTCCGTTCTGAGGACTCCTCAGTAACTAATCTAAGCAGCAGGGTTTCTAAAACGGAAAACTATTGGTTCATAAATTTATTATCAAAGAGACGCAATGACACAAATTCGTTTGTTTGCAAGTTAAATTATGAGATTTTGTATACAAAAGTACGTTCATAAAATGACTTCATAATGAAGCTAAAACCTGAAACGATGATTATAACACATAAGACGTAGCTTGCTCTATTGACAATCATTATAGCTTTTGCAACCATCTTTGGACACGTTCGGTTTTCGCCCACAGCCCAGTTAAGAATTTCATCGTCTGAAGACTTAATGGCCAGGCCATCAATTGAATGATCTTTCTAAGAGTACATTTTGGAGCTTCACCTGAAGATAATTAATTGCAAACGCAAAGGCTGGCACATCTCCTGGAATCTTACAAAGAAGCAAATTACAAAGCAGGCCTTGAATTTATAAAGACGTTAAGGAACAAATACAATGATTTTGCACGAAAGCAGCTTGTAAAAAGGTTCAAATTTACAGACTGAATGAACTGTTGAAAATCACAAGACATATGAACTTTATTCCAGTTATCATAAATGGCACCTCGTAAGAATGGAAAGTTGACAAATTAATTGCATGACAAAATCATTCAAAGAAGCATCACGACTTGTATGTTATATTTCATTAGCAGGCTTAAAAGTTATATGAATTCAAACGCAGGACTCACAACATACCATAAGTTTATAGGGCTCTAAAATGGAAATGTATTGTGTGCGTATATATATATATATATATAAAATTGATACATGATTGCTAGAATGTTGGTGCAGGTATATATGTAAACGAACATCAATTGTATAGCAACAATTATAATAATGAACTTGATCGTGGGGCTACTGATTTTCGATTCAGAGTTCCTCTGACTTTTTAAGCCTCATTTATGTTGGGTAGTCACACAGCAATATAAAAATCCAAATATCTAAACATGTAATGTGAAAGATGAGAGGAAACTCGGTACTGATTCCGAAATCACTGAATTTTATTTTCGGCAAAAATTTAATTTTGTTATTAATCACCTATTGCAAAGTTCCTTTAAGCATAAGAGAAAATCTACCAAGATTGATGTAACTTCAAGGCATGGATCCCTTCTGAAATATAGTGTTTGCTTGTTTCAGAATAACAAACATGACTACTACATTGTTATTAATTTTCGAACATATATTTTCCTTTCCCTGAAATATTCCAAATACATATATGTTTCATATGGAGACTCAATATTAAGATCATCTTTGTTTTAAAAAAAAATCTATTTCCGTTTTCTGAGAAAAATAACATTTTCCACAACTAAGTTCACCGAAAACGTTAATATGTAATAATGAAAGATAAATAGAGACAAATCGATCTTGTTTTCGAATCGGAACCATGAAATGAGTGGATGAAGAGCGCAAGTTAGCTCACCTCGTGTGTCGCTTACGCTATTCATGTTTCAATATGAATTTAAAAAGAAAATCTGATTAAAACTATTTGGAAATGATAAGGTCTAACCCGGTTTTAGCGAAATTATGTATGAACAAGATGAGCCACTTAGTTGCGTTTACAATAGTGTTTTTGTATCGGTTTCTTACTTAAGATAAGTAAAGATGTTATTCAGTTTAAGAGTATAAGCTCAAACCCGATTTGACTTTACTTTAGAAGGAGTGAAAATAGATAGCAAACCTCTTTGTCTAAACAGGGCAGTCATGTTAGAGTCAAGATCTTTGCTATTTGTTTGACCGTATCCTGTGAAACATTCGTAAGCCAAACCAACCGCGAAATATGATTATCCATTTGCACGGAACTAGTAATAGCACGTACATCACTTTGTCTATCAATATGGCAATGCTAGTAATGAGACAGACGACCATTATCTTTGGACTAAACTGCATTGCCCAGCAGATTTTTTATATGTTTCAAAATCTTTTCTATATGTTTTAGTTTTCCTATATTGTGCAAATATCTAGAAGACCGTTGCTTCATCAGGACAAGCAATAGCACAATGTTTAAGATGGCCGCCATAAGCGTCCTGATAGTCATCGGATGTAAAACATCTTTATTAGGGAGAACTACCAACCACATAAAGTTTTTAGATTGACTAATAGTTCATGGAGCTTGCACATTTCAAAGGAGAGAGTTTTGTGATTTCTTCCTGATCCTACAGGTTTATAAAGAACAAGATTAAAATGCAGATTTCATAATTTGGACATATGCAAACAATCTATCAAATATTGAGTAGTGTTACCTATGGTTATTAATAATATTGTTTAAGATTTTAAGATGTAATTCCCAAAAGGAATATAATTTTCATGCTAAATAAAAATGATCACGATAATGTCGATATATTTGTTAATAAAGTACTCAATTGCAAATTGTTCTAGTGTATTTACTGTAATTAGCATGGTTGCATAAATCGTGATTTTATTCCGTTATGTGATCGGTAGGAATATGCCTAGAAAGTTATTTGCAGAAGGATGTCCATATCACCTTCTGTCAAAATGCAGGATAGCTGTAGCCATAGGGTGCTGCTGAAAAGTGCTTCACCCACAAGATCAAACGTCTCCATAGAAAACAATGTCGCATAGAGCCGTTATCAATTCTCTAATTCACCTTTCAGAGCAATACAAGTCTGAATTCCTGATATTTTGCACAGAAGGTAACTGTAGGTTCTCTGTCACCGCTGTTAAACACAGACCACAGCATCACCAACACCGTCAGACGTAGCCGCTTCAAGCCGCACTTTTATAGGTCTGTCTACATTAATGGTATCTTATGAGTCCCAAATGAGTGGCATATATTCAAATAGCGAATGCACAATGTATGAAGCGTGTCGATCTTCGACCAACCAGAGGGCAATATTTCAGGTCAAAAGACAGCTAGGATGTACAGCAACTTGTGGTGATTTTAGCGATACGTGACACCATTTCGTATTCAGTGAGACGTTAACGTCAAGGTAACGCGTTTCTGGATCGTTTTGATAGTGTTTTCGGAGAATATAACAAAAGAGAGTCAAGTATTTCGAGGATTAATAAAGGTAACTTAGAACAACTTCGACACAATGTATACTGAAGACTGTTAAATACAGAAGGATGTGAAATACGTTTTGCTGGGTAATTCCAGGAAATGCCCAGCTGTACCTTGATACATCTTTCTTTTTATTCAAGATCGAGTGACATTTAGACTTTTTTAATCCCATTTTGTTTCTTATATCAGGAAACCTATATTGCTCACATGTACATTTAATAAAAGGTATATTTAATAATAGGTGAAAATTGCATTTTTAGACTGAATGATTATTTTACTGTGCTGGGGAGGATGAGTGATGGGACATAAACCGAAAATCTAAAAGAAAAAAAAAATAAACATTTATACTTAAACGCAGAAACATTTCTACTGAGAAAAGATTATATATTAACAAACGTGTGGTTTTACAATTTTCATACGACCACCATGTCTTTACCTAAAGACGAAAATACACTTAACTGGCCAGTTGTGGATAAGAAGTACATGTGTTACAAAAATTGCTCATTTGGACAGATGTTAATCTAATTGAAAATATCAGCTACATGTACAAGAGAGCACATGCTATGGAACAGAGTACGACACCTTACAATGTAAATTTTGTAAAGAGTAAGTATCAATTTTAGACAATTGGTATTTATGCCCTGTTCATAGCTATACTTTGTTCTTGAATGTGTTACTTTTATTGTTGACACAATAGGGCTCAGATCACTTTTAATATCTGAATTCGATTCATTGTATCATTTACCAGTTTTGACCGAATTAAAGAATGAATCAAATGCAGTTTGAACAAAAGGAGTACTCAGATTAATATAGCACACTAGGATTGAATAGATGTTTGTATTCTCCATGCCATCAGGCTGTTAAAGAGTCAACCTTTTAAACTGAGCTTACATTGCCCAAAGTTAAGTTAATGTTCATCATCTAGAATCGCTTTCTTCCCCACTCAGGTTCACGTACACACCCGTATAATTGTCACGATGTCTGGTTGATGGGAAGCCTGCTTCAGGGAGTACTAATTCGCATATACTGCTGTAGAGAATACCGTCAATGTTTACATCGCCTAAAATAGAGAATGATGCAATCGCTGTTACAGTTTTGCATATTTATTTCATTATTTCATGAGTTTATGTATACCATATATGTAGTTTCTTGTTCATGCAATCTTTATGCAGTGTCGCTCTCGTGTCATTCGGGCTACTTTGTTATTATAAACATATTTATCAGTCATTCCTCTATTTCGATATTATTATTTAAAAACAATTCCCGCTAGTAAAATGTGCTCTATTATTATCCAGAAAACGTAGGATACAAATGGGCTTTGATGTAAGTTATAACAATATTACATTCATTTTAATTTGATGAAAGACTTAATTGGTGAAAAGATGTCAAACGAGGGAACGCGTATCAGTAGTACATAATCAAATTGATTGAGATAAAGTTCAGTACAATCATATCTGCCTAGCAAGACATCTTTAAAGCTGAAAATGGTCTTAAAGGAAAGCAAGTATAAACTATTTGTCTTGAACATGATGATATGTCTCACTCCTGCAATATTGCCAAATTACCATTAGTGTCTTTTATGTAACTGATCTACTACTGCACGTTCTCCACAGAGACTCCCACCACCTCAGAGCGGTATCAACTCAAGCAAATAAGCTGTACATTTTGATTAGGGAAGAAAACACAAGGCAGTAATGATTCCTACATTTCCCACCAGTTTTGCGGATTCATATATCGAATACTAAGTATAATTTCGATAAAATGTTCTCCCTAACACAAATAAACATGCCTCAAGTTTATGATATATTTTGATACATATTTTCTCTCCTATATAAAGTCATGTTGAGATAGTTATACGATAATTGTTTTGTGCATAGATTGTATTGTTCAGATAACTATTTAAATGCAGGTGGAAATTGTATTGGTTATCTGAACATAATAACATAACACATTTCAATGTGTTTAAATTCCGGTGAAATCGAAATGAACCCCAAATCCCCAGGAAGAGATGATTATGTACTGTAACAAATGGAAACCTGTTACAGACAAATGAATTTAGATTAGCGAAGTCGTGTGTGTTTTTTCTTTTACCAACTATAAGATACAACATATCTTCTTCGAAAAGACGACCACAAAAATGTGCATGCAGTGGAAACACCATAAAGAATCTACGCTCGTCGTTCACGGCTAATGCATTAGGTCCCTCCTGAAAATATTAAAATGAACTACAATTAGAAACAATTAGCGATGTTTGCTTCTTGTGAAGCTAACAAAATTAAGGCTGACATTTTCATTCCTATTAATACTTTGTCATTAATAACTCTCCATCGCCTGAACTTGCATAAAAACTTCAATACTTTACTGATCGTACATTGGTTTTAATTTATGGAAGATGAATAAAAATAGCTTTAGTAGATGTATTTGAAGAAATTTCTTTTGTGTCGTTTTCTAAGGAGAAGAAAAGTCCAATAAAAATTGTATTGAGAGGTTCGAGAGGACCATGATAATTAACAATATGACTGTCACTGTCTCCTTAGGGAGAAAAGTTATATATTTAATAGATCTACATACTATTAAGTTCAACAAGTATTATTGCTTTACCTTTAGTGCTTGGATGATTTCAATGCAATGTATAGACACGTGCGTACCACAAATGTAAGGTGTGAATATCCTATACTGGAGAGTACGGAAAGGTTTATTGTGACATGTACACAATTCAACATTGAGAAGTGCAATGACAAATACGAAAGTCAACAGGTCTAAAAAGAATATCTAAGAACCAACATTTTTTAGTTAGTTTTATCAATTCTTTAATTTAGCATTTTTGTTGCAGATAAATAAAATGATGCAAATTAGCAAATCTAGCTATATCAATGGAATATATAAGTGGTGTTTTGTGGCAATATATTATATCACTGCAAATTCTGCACCTATTCAGTCAATTTAGTGCATTTGAAGAAAGCTTGCAATTAAAAGGAAAAGGTTCAACATTTTCAAACAATATAGAAACACGAAACGAAAATAAATTCAACACTTTGAAACTTCCTGTTGTAGAACACGAATATGGTTTTGCTTAATAGGAAATTAGTAAATGACAATAAAAACGTCTATGAAGGACAAGAGATGGAAGTAGAAAGCAGAATCACCGCAAAAATTTGGACAAGCTTCTCAAATGAGTAAAAGAATATTTTTAACTTATCATGCACACTATAACCCTGTGATTGTTAAAGAAAGTTGATAAAATAGTAAATGTATGGTAAAATGCACTACCGATAACATTATTGTAATCGTAAATTTATGGGTACAAGACACCAAATTGACACTAATATATAGGTGAACGTATGATATAATTCTTTACGTTGACCCACTAACAAAAATCATTTGCTCAACAATTACTTTTCTGCTCAATTTAAATTTTCTTAGCATTCTCCAATATGGCAAGTATTAGGTGGCTTTTAATGGAATGAATTGTCATTCATTAACCATAATCTCTCAGTGACGTCGAAAATTTCGTCAGAAACGGCATATTAGGAAGAAAGTTTAAATGACCGGATTGATTCAATGGTATATTATAAGTAGGTTAATTTGCTTACTCGCAATATCTTTTGGGCTACCATCTCATATTTACCAACGTAAGCTGAAATTTCTGCATCAACTTCATTTCCTGATATATCTTGAAGTTTCACACTTTGAACACGTGCATAGACTACTGCAGAACAGAAAGAAAGGTGTTTAGTATAATGATGAAACTGCACAATGAGGTTTTCTAAATTTGTTTGATTAATTTAAACTGCCTTATGTACTTATGTATGTACTTCTCAGTTTGGGCATTTAATCGACTAAGATTTTAGACCGCGATGCCTATATGCTATTCATTGGTACCGACAAGCTTTAAAATTACCAATATTTAAAAAAAAAATAAAGTGTTAAACAAACATCATATCTACATATTCAATGTCATATCATTTGAATTGCAAATGGTCTTACTTCGTCTTGGGTATGTAATTAAAATAATCCATAATAAAAATTGACTCATGTAGCCCATCCTTTATGTACCTGGTCTGGTTTGATTGCCGTGCGCGACCTTAAAGCAAAGATAACATATTGGTGATTCTGATTTTGATAGCGGGAATTCTTCAAAGAACGATCATAGGTAACGGAAATCAGTTTTCAATAGTGAATGAACAAGTTCGTTTACTTGGGTGCATCAGCTAGTAAATCTTCCGTGTTGATAAATTTAGACTGAGATCAAATCATCTACCAACGGGCGAGAGTAGGGGGTGGGGTGGGGTGGGGTGGAGGTCACCATTGTTATGGCATTTTCACAATCTATTATTGTTATCTTTTTGGCAATGACATTCGTAGTAGTTTTTGTTTCTGTGACAGTTTTGTTACGTGTAAGTCACGATTGTCCTTTTAAGTACACTGTAGATAACCAACAAAGGAGCATAATTAGCCTGTTAAAGAAACTTTGTATGAAGTGGATGCCACTCTATAATGTTTCCTTTCTGTCTTCCGAAACATGAAAAGGGCCAATTTGTATCTTCCAGTTTTCCACTTTTGTAGGCATGTACATTCATTAATTTGCAATCAAAATATTAGACAGTTTGAGTACATTTAATTATAAGTTAAGTTGTGATATATTTTATGTATGTTTAATCATTTAATTATATTAGCAACTGGAAAACGATTTACGCTCATGGATACAGAAAAGATTTCTTCACGGAAATATGTGAACTAGAAACATAAATGCCCAAAATGTCAACATAATGAAGTAAGCAGAAAAGGAAGCACGAGACGTGAATATAAAGTACATCATTGTCATGTCCAATGTCAGCACAAAAAAAAACAAAATGTCACCCGTGTAAGACACTATGGACACTATGCCAAATTATGCCTGTCAAAAAAGCAGTTTGCACAATATAATCAGCCATGGGATATGGATTTCGAAAGAATATCAGTTCAAGAATGTCTCAGCCGTGAATAAAGCGAGTAAGACTGAACAACGCTTCGATTTAATTCAGAACTGATAAGGAAGCTGATGTGACTGTAATGCCTCAGACGGATTTACGAACGAAAGGAGACCAAAAACTTTCAATGTCTGATAGAAAACTGTACGGTCATGGAAGCTCGGAACTTAAAGTGCTAGAACAATTTACATGTGAACTGTAGTTGCACAATGCATTATGTATACATGACGTATTTGTTTTAAAGAGATTGAATCTGGCACTCTTGGACTGGACTACGATACAGATTATTGAGCAGGTAATTATACCCTCTTTAAATGCCTCAGATTAAAACTCGCAAAACTGAAAAGAGAAAAACATTTACATGAAATCTAGAACATATCGTCAGAAATTCCCATTTGTTTCTAAAAGGCCCAGTGAAAACAAAATGGCTCTATATGATAATACTGGACCACAAATCCTAGCCTTATGCCTTATCTACCCACCAAAATGTGGCTATCACTTTATTGAACAAAGTCCAAGAAGAGCTGGATAGAATGGACAATATGGGTGTTATTTCAAAAGTTGATGAGCCCACTGATTGGTGTACGGGATTGGTTGTTGTGCTAAAACCTCAAGGCACAGTAAGAATTTTCGTACATCTAAATAAACTGAATGAATCAGTTAAAAAGTAGAATCACCCACTACCACCAACTGAAGAGTCCCTTGCATAGCTAGCAGGTTCAAAGATTTTCATTAAACGTTATGCAAACACAGACTTTTGGAAAATAAAAGTGTTGGAAGATTCAAACCGACTTACCACTTTCATTGCTCCTTTTGGTATATTATACTTTGATCGCCTTCAACTCGGAATCAGTTCCGAGCCGAATGTTTCTGAAAAGTATGTTAGAAATTCTAGATCGAATGGGAGAACGCGTGGTCACATGCATGATATTCTTGTCTTTTTGGAAACCCAAGCGCAGCATTATGAAGGAATAGGAAAGGTTTACGTAAAAATCAATTGAAATAGCTGGCGTCACTTTGAAAGCCGAAACATTTGCATTTTCAAGATAATCCTTTAGAGTTGTTGGACATGCATGGAAAATCCGAAACATTAACAGATATACTGCGATTTCTCGGTGTGGCAAATCAGCTTGGCAAATTCAGTGCAAATGTAAGCTATTGAAATTAGACTTGGGCTCCAGATCAATAGCAAGAAATGATATTGTCACCAACTTTGGCATATTATGGTCCAAACGGTGTAAGGGACATATCTGCAGATTCGTCTTCATTTGGAGTAAGTGCTGAGCCAACAGTGTAGCCCCCCTGAAACTTAAAGCGTTCTTATCGCGAGGTATGTCAGAAAATGAACAACTCCACGATCACAGAAAAGGAAGCTTTTGCAATCATTTGGGCATGTGATCATTTCAACTACTATTGAACTGGGTTACAATTCAAACTTGAATCTGGCCTTAAGCAATTAGTACTATTAATGAGCAGTACTATTAATGTGAAAAATCTTATGAGATATAAATACTAGAATTCAAAGCTTAAAAATACGTTTCATGTTGCAGGGAGAAATTTATTATCTGCTGACTGTCTATCCAGAACATCTTTAGGTTATCATGCTGAGAGAGACTGAGAACTTTAGGCTGAGGGTAATGAATATGTTAATTCTGTAGTGAGTAATTTGTCTGCATCAAATACGCGAATTGGACAAATCAAGTCTGACTGTCAAAACGTTTCCACATGCAATTATTAATATCATTCTGTGAATACACGTGGCCAGAGAAATTCTGTTATCGTCATAATTCTTGAATCACCCTGGTCAGATACAGGGGATTTTACAGTGCACAATGATCTCGTATTGAAAGGTACACTTTGTTCGTACCGGAATCACTTCAGAAAGAAATCTTTGGTGACCAAGAAATGTTTTAATGCCGAGAGTGAGCCAAACACTCAGCTTCGTGAAAAGGACTAAGCACTCAGCTAGAACAATTGGTAAAATCGTGCCAAAATTGCATCAAAAGCTAAAGAGACTAGCTGCACCAATGATAGCAAACGAATTTTCAAGTCGACGTTGATAAAAATAGCATTGGGTTAGCTTAATCTAAATGCTTAAACATATCTCAAGGTGATTAATTATTTTCGCGATACATTCAAGCAGAAAAACTCCAAGGCATAGGATCAAAACCAATAGTAAATCATCTCAAATTAGTCTTTGCGCGACATGGAATACCATACCAATTAGTATCCGATACACATCCCCAAGACGCAAACCAATTTATGATATTTTATGGATTCAAGCATATTACAATTAATCCAAACATTCTACAGAGTAATTGACTTGCCGAAAGAACTGCTTAAAGAATTAAAAGCAGGCTATAAAAGGTAGACGATCCCTACATAGCTCTTGTAATAGAGCGTGTAACACCATTGCCAAATGAATATAGCAGTGCTGAATTGCTGATGGTAAGAAAAAACTACTTTGGCAATGGCACTAAACTATTTACAACCAGTAATGTCACACGCACTGACTTACAGTCAATATGGTCACACTTACGGACATAATATCAGAAAGAAATACAAAGAGGAGTTTATGATCGTCAACAAGAGATCAAAATATAAAACAAACTTCAAATTGGGAATGATGTATGGATCAAAGATCATTTTTTTTTCTGACATTGTTAAATCTGAGACATCTAGATACTCGTGCATACAGGGTAGCAAAGAATGAGACAGATATACGGCGTAATAAGAGAGGTGCAATTCCCATGGCTAACACTTTATCGGAGCTGGCTCGCGTGATTGTTTCAAACCTTGATAATTTGTCTGTCTCGGATTAAAATAAACCAGTACAAATCAGGCAAAACGAATATTTTACTCGTTCGGGAGTATTCTCAAAACCACATGTAACATAAAGCTGACAGGTGCTTGCTTAAAAATGTGATCATCGGATCACATTTCATTTTAAAAGTTAACATAATCAGGTAGAGATATGTAGTGTTACCCTTAATCAACTTAGCTTTAAATATCTCTTAGCTGTTCCTGGAAATAAAAGTACCCAGACATTCCACTAGACAGGACTAGAACTTATATACCCTAACAGCTGGTTTATATTATGCCTTCACTAGGATTTCAGTACTATTGAAAAAAAACAACAAAAAACAATTTGAATGCAGTCCTGTGTCTATTTCATAACTGTATTAATGTTTTGCAATTAAAGTTATTCTGCAACAGCACATATAGTTACAGCAGGAAGTAAAGCCTATTAGAAACAGGCCGTTTAATGGAGGCGGCTGGGCCTTTTGAAGGACGACTTGGACTTTTCTGGAAAACTTCAGCTATCAAATGGCTTTTAAAATATTCTTCCATGGATTGATAGTGACAAGCTCACTTTCATAGCTATTATATTAGATTACTGAATATAATTATACTGAGGTAAAACAAAAAAAAGTGACAGCTCGAAAAGTAATGAAATCCGCCTCTTCCATTCTCCTTCCAAAATTATGTTCGGTCCGTTAAATTTTTTCTAGGGCAAAATTTAAAGATCTAACTATAAAGAAAACGTATTATAGTTAACGTGCCACTTTTTGTCGCTCATATTTTGGTTGGGTGGAGGCTGTGCCGGCTCCGATACCTCTATCGCTTATCAGGTTCCCACAATGGGAGCCTTCGTTAACAATTTCTACAGATGAAAATGGTGAACATTTGTGTACGTGATTTTAAATTTGAAACCCGTGATTGCTTTACACGAATTCCAATGCTTATAGTTCCATAACATTAAACCTTAATTTGTTCAATAATTGATACAGACATTACTAACAGATTGAACTTGCGAATAATATGCACCGGTATTAAATTTGCAGTCTTCCATATAAAATGAACATATCTGACTGAATCATAACGGCTTTGAAAGAG
>JAECUM010045621.1:0-16142 GCA_016617855.1 Megalonaias nervosa
CTGTCCCTCCAAAAGGATTGTATTTAGTGTAGAATAAAGCTATGACAGCCACCGAGCCTCAAAATACAATAAGGAAATGTGATATATCTATTTTTTGGAACCTTTTGTGATTTTTATGTTCAATGGACAATTCGCATTCTCTGGTATGACAATGATGTAGCTTGTAAAGATATCGTACAATATTAGGATATTTAAGTAAGAATTATGCCATGAAACGAAGATGATACATCACCTCAAATAAATTACGATCGATGCCTTTTTGATGAGATAGATGTCATAACAGTTTTCAATCTACAAATAATGTAATGTAATATATGAGTGATCATTCAACTGTTATGCAATCCAATATGATGTTTGCATTAATCTGTATTTTTACTGACACAAGAACGTTTCTCCACAAAATTATTTCCAATATTGTTGAAATAGAAATATTTAATATGCATGAAAGAATGCTTGGTCAAAACGTTGAGGAATGGGCACTATCAAGTAGCTAAAGGTATACCGTACGTTGGTACGTATCAACTGAACCCGTTATATCATTATCGTGTGCTCCACGATGTTAGGTTTTCCTATAAAAAACAATATTTGTTATTAAGCACTTCATGGACTTCGAGACTTAAATAATAATAATAATAATAATAATAATAAGAATAATGATAATGATAATATTAATAATAATGCTTCATTCAGTAATATTTCCACCGGCCCATATTACAAAATAAAATGAATGTAAATATAGTATGCGCCATGGTGTACAAAAATTAAATGTGGTGATATAACAGTTTCACTACCAATAAGTTTATCATTCATCATTCATAGGAGTTATAGAAGATCCTCTCAGACGAATAGCCGAATAGATATAGTAAGAATTATTTATTATGGCTTATGAGAGATGCACATTTTGTTACAGAAGGATAAATGATAATAACTTCATTAAAGCATTTCTTTCTTAAAAGGTCATAAACAAACACAAACGAAATGAAATTAATCTTCCACGGAATAAATGTTATTTTTCTGGCAAAAGCCACGGTATTTATTAATACTCTTAATCCTACTATGCTTAACTACCTGTTTTTAGTATAGACGCTGAGCACGTGAATTTAGCGAATATCCTTTAAAAATATAATAATCCAAACGATCAGTATTTTTGTCAGGTTCCAATTCCATTTGATACATGCTACATTATACACGTTTGTGTGAATATTTAATATCACTTTGCCAATTTTGCAAAGCCGAATCCTTACTTCTCTTTCAAAAGTAGTGCAAAATATTGTTTTCCTTCTGCAACGATTTGGTTTAGCCAGGCATACCCCATACGGGAACAAAATGTGAGATCTTTTAACTTTGTCATGCCTTGGTAAATTTAATGTTTTCAAAATTAAATAGCGTTAGCGTGGGTAGCAAGGTGGATACATTTTTACAACCTTAAACACTCCAATATAAATTGACACAAATTAATCTGTCGCAATAGGTTATATGACTATTAATTATGCCTAAACACTTTTACCGTTGTGACCTGACATGTGCTACGTTCTTCATATCATACTGAGGACAAAATAATATGCTCTTATACGCTTATGAATCGTTCTTAATGGATTGATTTTATCTTACACGGATATTTGTATACATTTGTTGGGAAGGAATAATGTAAGTGCTAATGCATGGTGTCATGAGCGACGAACATGTATATTTAGTGAAATGCACCACGTTATGAAAAACTGCACCGGAAGGTAACGAGGATCTCCATACACACATCTACATATGTACAATTGATAGAAAACGGTGTCAATACCTTAAGGTAAAATGATATATTTTCGATAATTGTTTTTCCATACCATATTTGCTTTTGTATTAGTCTTCAAGGTGGTCGTAATACTCATTGTTGGAACTGGTGCGCTTGGTTTCTATTTTCTGTAGTTGTGCACGACTTTATGAAATGTGAATGCCAATTTGTAGGAAAGGAAACGAAAAGTACTCGCACACAAATTAACCAAATCGACAAATAAGATATTGGCACTTATGTTAATGGAAAGCGGACATATCATACGGCAAATGATGCAAACACACATGTTCCGATGCTTGGAGAGTAGATAAAGACTTTGTAGACGTCAATTGCATGCAAATGCTACTATTGTCAATTAAAAACTACTAAGAAGTTAGACGCACTATTAAACGTGAAGATATGATTGTAGGCCAGAACAATCAAGTTATAACTAATATCTCTCTCTCTCTCTCTCTCTCTCTCTCTCTCTCTCTCTCTATATATATATATATATATATATATATATATATATATAGTTGATAACTATTTATTTCAGTTTGAACATGTGCTGCAAAGATAAATTGTTGAACGTTTGCCACTTTAATTTCAGCTATTCTTAATTATTATGTATGGAAATTTATAGAAGGAGAATGATGAACGAATGAAGTTAAATTGTTTAATAATAATATTCTGAGGTTGAAATAAATCTACACAGGTTCATTATGTGTATGGAGATTTAAAGGAACACCCATACTGGATTAATTTTGCCTCCTTTGCTAATAATAATAATAATAATAATAATAATAATAATAATAATAATATATGTAATAGTTTCTCTATTTGTAAGAATACTAAAGTATGTGTAATACTTGCTGATGGGGAATCTGTTGAAAGCAATATTAGTGCTACATAGGCTGCCAATGTAAAAATAATGAACGTTAAATGTGATCCCAATGGACTGCTGACTAATACGACTTCACCATCCACCCCGATTGTTTCCTGATATAACATGTAATATATAACATAATATATACATTAATGTTGATATAACATTCCTTGTTGTGAGCAAGTTTTGATAAAAATGCTTTATTATGAACATGAACATGACGCGACCATGCAAATGACACATTTAATTTGACGATGATTTGAAAGCAATAGTAGTGTACTTAGAAAGCATATCTGATTTGAAAGCAATAGTAGTGTACTTAGAAAGCATATCTGATTTGAAAGCAATAGTAGTGTACTTAGAAAGCATATCTGATTTGAAAGCAATAGTAGTGTACTTAGAAAGCATATCTGATTTGAAAGCAATAGTAGTGTACTTAGAAAGCATATCTGATTTGAAAGCAATAGTAGTGTACTTAGAAAGCATATCTGAAGCGTTATCTGAAGTGTTATGTGGACAAAATGATCTCGTTGATGCTACTGTAAGCATCGCTTCTTTCTCTTTGTATTTTATACTATAGTGCAGAAATAATATGTTCACTTAAAGTATCAAGTACGTGTCAAAACTATTAATTATCCTGTAATTAACGCACCAATAGGATTAACGCAGCATCGAATTGTTGCATGTGAGAAGTGCATAAACAAGTCCCGGATGAAATACAACATATTTTTAATATCATGATAATATAAATGTTGCAACATATATCTCGCCCACTAAACCGTTATGAAATATTGTGGTATGTTTTTAACAGCAAACTTTACTCACGCATTTGAGCGAGAGCTTAAATTTGGAAAGTTGTTTTGTATCAACTTCTTAAATCTCAGTATCGATTGAAACCTGTTTTCGTTTTGTCATCTAGCACCATCAAAGTCACATAAATCAAGAAACTAAACCAGTACCATAAGGCTCAAATTGAAACCATTTGTGGTCCCTAAATTATTTCAACGGTGTGTACTCCTCATAGCTAAAAGCATACATTATATGAGTGTACATATCAAAATCGGTTCATCTGGTCCGTTTATACATGTTTGTATAATTGTACGTCGTTGGACCAATACATTCCTCCAGTAGCGATAGTTGCATCTAAGGTAAATCATGTTCACGAAACTAGCTTCAGCAAACTGCATTAAGACTGGTTTTATACAGCAGGGTCAAAATATGTATTTATGTGGTAATTTCCATAACAATGGTACCTATCTGAAGAAGAGAAAAAAAACGAAACAGTAATTGTAAACAATTTTGCACTAATTGAACGTAAATTTAATACCGGATACAGACTAATATCTCTAATATCTGGGTTTCCGGAATTATTAATGGAAAAGACTATTAAGTTACAACACATTACACCACATAAAGATTATTTACGTTTGGTCAATATTGAGCAATATATCACATAGACTAATGAAATGTTTTAACTAAAACATTAAAATAAACCTATGTAAACAAAAATATATCAGTAAATCCGATGGAAGGTAAAACAAAAAATGTGTTTCTTTTTTTATTCTTCGAGTCTTTCATTAAACAGTTCATTCCTTCCTTCATTCCTTATTTCTTTCCGAAGGCATTTTCCCACGTTAGACGCTACACATATCAAATTACTTCGTTGTACTTTGCTTTAAATTTGAATTTGCATATGTCATACCAAAGCATTACACCATCTAAATCCTCATGAGCGTTGCCAATCAGTGGCTGTTGCACATTTAGTTTGTCAGCAACATAACTAATGAATGCAAGTAGTATAAATAGTATCGACAAATTTTTCGAGTTGAATATAATATAATAAAAACTCTGCTGAAGTAACGTCTCTACCATTTGATTATGTACACCAAGGTATTCAATATCCTAAAACGTTTTTTGGTAACACTAAATACAGTCCATTTGAAGAAGAATATATAGACAGGAAAAATATTCCAAAGGACCCAACCAAAACTGAGCATTTGTAACCATTTTTAACATATTTTACCTCTGGACACTGCATGCAAGTTATCATCTAGACGCTGCATGCAATTGATCCTCTTGACGTCGCATGTAAATTATCATTATGTGATACAAAGTGTCTGATTTGGAGGTTTTCCTTCTTGGTGCATGATGCATATGTGTTATTTTGCCCTCAGTAATATATCGGCCATTACTTTCCAGTAATTACATTCAGTCTCATATGGATGGCTTAATGATTCATAAGAATCTGTGCAAAATGAACAATTTTATAATTTGATATTCCACATCTATTGAACAGTGCATACTTCACTACTTCTATACAGTAACATGTACTTTAGTCACCTTTTATTAGAATATTTTGTATTCTTTATGGCACAGAATAATGTACTTTAGTCACCTTTTATTAGAATATTTTGTATTCTTTATGGCACAGAATAATAGCTTGTCCCATGCAATTTATATTATTGATTAGGTTGTAATATTCACTTAATAAGTGTTACGTTTGAATATTTCATTAAAGTCACTATAAATAGTTCTGAAAAAGTTTATACATTTTAGAAGAAATAATCTTATTGAGTTTTCGTTTTGCAAATCAAAAGATTTGAAACATTGTGCTTATTGACCTAATGTTTAGACTATTCATATGTAATTTCATAGATCTACGGATCGCTGAATATTGAACTTAACTGAATCCGACATTATATATTTCACTTACAGTTTGCCATGCAGGGAAATCTTTTTTTTCTGAAGAACACCATTTATGTATTGTTAATTTTTCCAAAACATTTTTTGCTGACACCATGGATTACCAAATTTTAACATTTCTCCTATCCCATTGAGACAATAATTTTAAGTAACTGAGGAGCCGATACCTTGGCTGCAACCTCTATAAATTAGGAAATAACACTATGAAGATTATAACCATTACGTATTGCAATTCTTTTGAGAATTGCGTTACAGAAGTAGAACAGATTCGGTACCTTAAATACACTATGCAACACAATTTTTGTTCCAGGGTAGTAAGTGTTATGTCGTAATTGCTTATGCCTAAAAAGTAGAGACAATGGCTATTATTTCTCACAAACTTTGCTTTTGTGACCAGGACAGTGACATTTTGAAATTTACCTATTTCCAATGAGAAAACGGGCTAATGTTTGTCGTTTCCATCACATAAAGTCAGAAACAAAACCCACATGAATCAAAATTAAATGCATTTATAATAAAGTAATAGTTATACAAAAATGACCATAACAGATTTAGACGTGAGTAGTTTTCCGAGTTTTAGGATTATACTGTAAATCGCTTTCACGAATCCCCCCCCCCCCAAATGTAGTCTCTCATCATGATCTCGTCATACTGTCCTTGGTAGCGGCTTTCAAATTCCGGTATATCCTGATGAAAACTCCAAACTTGCTTTTCCGAGTACACTCCAATTCTCTCCTTGAATAAATCAAGATGAGCATCAATGGTATTGACTTTGAGGGACATCCTACAGCCCATTGTGCCGTAGTTCTTCACCAGATTCTCAACTAGCTTCATATAGTTTTCGGCCTTGTGATTGCCCAGGAAGCCACTGCAACAAAACTCTTCCAAGCCTCTTTCTCCTTACTAGTGAGCTCATTGGGGAATTTATTGAACTACAGGAACTTCTTTATATGTGGTCCGACGAAGACACCAGCTTTGACCTTTGCCTCGGACAGCTTAGGGAAGAAGTATGGAAGGTACTAGAAGGCTGCCGACTCCTCATCTAGAGCTCTAACAAATTGTTTCATAAGACCCAGTTTGACGTGCAGAGGTGGCATCAGCATCTTCCGGGGGGTCCACCAGTGGTTCCCACTGACGTTGTTCCTCCCCATCGCAAACGCGGTCCTCTTTCGCCAATCCCGCCTGTGGTAAGGCAATATAGCAGGGAAGCTAGGTAAGACCGCCTTAGAGATCCATCAGGAATCCCACCATTTTAAAGTCTCCGATGGCCTCCCAGCTATACTCGTCATACTCCAAGGCGTCCAGCAATGTCTTGATGCTGTTGTAATCCTCTTTGAGTGGGCCAGGGAAAGAGACTTGTACGTGTTCCAATTATGGAGCAGCACGCTTGGGAGCTCCTGGATGAGCTGTCAGTGAAGAGGCGCCACTCATTCTGGTTACAGGCGATTTCGATTGCCTCGAACAGACTGGTCACATTGTTGCGGAAGCAGAGGCCATCTTGATGGGTGAAGAAGCTGGAAAATGCTTGATGATGTTTCCTCTGATCTGCAACTTGCACACTTGCATCCAACAAGTTCCACTGCTTGAGCCTTGACGTCCAAAACTCGGAATTGGACTTGGTGGGACCAAGATTTCTGATGAAGTCGTTGAGGTCTTTTTGGTTGTGGTAGTATGGGCTTCTCTCCTCAGCTATACATCTGAAATTGTCATCTGGTTCTACAACGTCTTCCTAGCTCTTTGACTTGCCGCTCTCTTCTAAAGACGACTGCTCTCTCTCCGGAGGAGTGGGCACGGGGAGCTCAGGGAGATGGATAAAGGGAGGCCAGGATACGTGATAACAGGTGCATTCTTGCCAGACCGACGTTTGGAAGGGTCCACTATGCAGAAGTAGCAGTTGCTTAAATGGTCAGTGGGATCCCGCGAAATTTTTGGGATAGCGAACTTCATGGCTCTCTTTTCCCCTCTGTACCCTCCTACAAAAATACATTTATTTCTCCCTTGACTAATGTGTTAGAGATTCTCGCAACAGTTTAAATACATGATATATTTTTTCAATAACATTGAAAATTGATAAACGTGTAAAAAATTGAAAACTTTTAAAATTTTAAACATTTTAGCAAATTTTATAACATAAAATTCTGAGCAACAATTATCCATCTTACGCTCCAGAGATTTTTTTTTTTGGCAGTGCTCACAGGTGAAATGAGGTGCTCAGGGTTTGTCTTGATCCCCGACAGAAATGCCGAAATATGCCTTGTAGGCCTCACACATCTTAGCCGATGCTTCCACGGAGGAATTTTTCGCTCTTGTCTTGATAAATTGGCCGCAGACATAGCAAAAACTGCGTCTGCTGGATGCTTGCAGCCTCTTGATGCCATCTCGAAAACGCTGTTACTGCAAGTTTACTCAAGCCCTAATCTATCTGGAATGTTCTGGAAAATAAGTATCAAAATATCACTGTCCTGGTCACAAAAGCAAAGTTTGTGGGGAATAATAGCCATTGTTTAAATACTTTTGAGGCATAAGCAATTAGGAAATAACACTTACTACCAAGGAACAAAAAATTTTGTTACACTGTGATATATATATATTATATATATATAGAGGTTATATATATATATATATATATATATTATATATATATATATATATATATATATATATATATATATTGGATATATATATATATATATATATATATATATATATATATATATATATTCCATATACGCCAAGGCTTTCTCAAAGTTCAGCTGTAGTAGCAATTCTTGTATGCTATGCTTGGGTACGCCGATACCAAGAATACAGAACAAAAATGCAAAGCAGGAATCGTTGAGTACGGAAAATTCGAGTACGAATCTCAACTTCGGGAAAGGCAGGAAAGTCCGAGTACTGAAATCCCGAATACGTAATCGCAAGAGAAGAAGTTGTGAGTACAAACTCCGATTGAAGACGACATGAAACTTCAGGAAAACACTAATCGCAACTTTTGAATTGTCCATCGAAGTTATTTACAGTCGAAGTATAAAATATCTACTGGGCTTTAAGCACAACCGTATGATGATCGAACCAAATCTCAGGTTCATTTAGTGCAAAGTATTTTTTATATGCATACGATAGACATTTGTTCAAGCTCCAATTTGCACACGTCTGGGTCAAATATATGAAGTGGCAGTCCACCAGTCGCACAGCCACGTGATTGGTGAGAGACTGAGTCTTCACAATACTTAAGTTGCTTATTGAACATCAGTATATGTGTGGGGAAACAACACGAAGACAGTTAATGAAGAGTTGTAGCAAAATAGGCGCTTAGACGACAACGTATGAAGAATGTCTGAAAGCATATTCAACCACTGTTGCATGCACAGGAGGCCTTTGGAACTATTGAAAGCTCAATGTACAAGCGTCATAGAATACAGCAACAAGCACTACTAACAACCGTCGAGGAAGCATGGGGAGTCTGGGGTAAGTCGTGGCACTATCGAGATGTTATCTATCTCATCTATGTTACGTACGAGACTATGGTCATTTTCTGTATTCCACACAATCTACTAAGTATCTGCTACGCCATTCATGACAACACATAAAAACAGGTGAAGTCACCACATTATTGTCTAGCGTTGATAAGCAAATATGTTATATTTTGATCCGTTGGCACTGTGGTCTTACCGTATCCTTAACGCTTCAAAACCTTTTGGACCTTCTAACGAGAGCCATCATCGATGCCTGTTCTCAGACGCCACTCGGAACGTCATTATGTTTTTGCTTAATTGCCCATACACTGATGCCAGCTTGCTGGCTTCTATAGGTCGGCTTAGTCAGATTGGTATTCGTCTACACTTCTCAAAGAATGACGCAGAATGTATGGTCGGGCTGTCGACAATGTCAACGGTAATTAATAACCGGCGCAAAAGCAAGATAAGATTTTTTTTCCCCTTCAGAGTGTATGCTGAACTTCATCTAAAGCTTCACCTATTGTACACAAAGGGATGTTTTCCTGTCGAGGATAAGTTTAGTCTCATTTTGGAAGAGAGGAATATTTGTACGACCACAAATGACAATATGAGAGCGTCTGCCAGAAATGCTTATGTTTCCTCTCTGATGTCCTTCCGAGATCTCTGCCTGCCTATGAGCCGTATTTTATATCATGGGTTGTGGTACAAGAGATATGCAACTGGTAAAGGTTCTCTATATCAGATGGGTTTCGTACGACCACACCCACATATTCCATAAATTCTTTTTCAGAAATGCCGAAAAAGAGGTCAGGTGGAGCTTCTGTCGACGTTGGGGAGGTAGTCGATCTTCATACCGCAAAGTAAGGACCATGAGCACTGTCATTCCGGTAAGATCATATTGAAAGCAACCGGAAACAGGTCGTCGAAGGGCTCTGGATGACATGCGTAATCACGCCATCGTTTACTTCGCACTCAAACGTGATATTTTGGACTCAGGACCTGCATCGATATACATTTCTAGCACACATGCTCTGTGATGATATCCTATTCTCATAATTCATAGTGTGTTGGTAGTCGCCCACCTGCTGGTATGATACCGTTACCGCCTGTGCTAATTGCTTTATATTTTGATGTGCTTTTAATGTACATCATATAATGGTTCGTCTCAGCAGCTATAATTCTATGACAGCGTGTGTTAGATTCTTTTAGTGCTAAGGTCCAACGCATGCGCTATTGTGGGCGTCATTTGCTTGCAGTACGTGAAAGAAAACATGACTAAAACATTTTCACCGTTGATTTTGACGTTATGGAAATCAAAATTAGCAGTAAAGTATAACAATTTCTGATAATGAACTTACATATTCGTAAGATCTTTTATGCTGATACTTGTGCAAAATGCCCCGTGGGATTCTGACTGCCATTGTTTTAGCGAGAACTAGCACCAATTGTGGAATTGTGTCGAGAAATGTATGATTGTTCAGGCATATCTTTTATGATAATAGTTTAATCGGTATATAACCAGTAGCGCTTCGGTAGCATAAGTGGTTAGAGTGTTCGCTTAGGATGCGGGGGGGGGGGGTCGAGGATTCGAACCCCGGCCGAATCATACCCAAAACTTATAAAAATAATACTAGGAGCTACTCGCTTGGAGCTCAGCATTAAGAAGTTAGTGTTAGGACTGGTCATCCTGGTGTCAGGATAATGCAGCTGTATGGGACATATCTGCGGGATGATGTCCCAGTGATAGACACCACTACAAACTGCCATACTGCAGACAACGTTGCGATCTGACTGGAAAATTGTTAAAGCTACGGTAACAATCCATAGCGCGCGCGCACACACACACACACACACACACACACACATTTTGATCTCCCTTCTCTTTACTTGTTAATTCTTTAAAACTACCAGCGTTTGCGTGGCTAATAGCATGCAAGATGAAGTGCTGTTAGAAAAAATAGTTATGACATGAAGGTAAATTAATGTGAAAAATTAAATAGATAAAAAACATAGTAGACTGAGAGAACACATTGTTGTGATAATCTCATAAACAACGCTGGTTTGATTCATGCATTGAAATAAATTTTAAAATTAAAATTCACATTCCCCTCTTGACAGTTTTATTTTCATATATCTTCCAGCATTAATCTTAAATCCCGAGCTCATTTCATCACGTCACTCGTATTTATAGGTGAACTGACCTGTCATAACACTCACTAGCACTGATTAGAACTAGAACTTCCTGGTTATATTATTTAAACTGCAACTAAAATTCTAGGTCATTACACTACTCGCCTGCAAACAAATATTTCGAAAGACTACAATACCTGGTGAAAAAAGGAGAAGTAACGATAATAAAATATCAGTGCTGTCACTCGCATTTCGACATTTGAGCCACTGACGTAAGGCAACGAAGCAATAGGATGATTCAACATCGATATATATATATATATATATATATATATATATATATATATATATATATATATATATATATATATATATATATATATATATATATATATATATATATACTGGCAGGGGATGTGTTAGAAATAAGAAATAGTCTTAGATTCTTTTCAAAATTTACATTATAACTGCTAATTATGTACAGACTGTTATGTTTGACAAATATGACAACATTGAGTTTTGATTACAAAGAATCATGCAGGGAAAAATGTTGGGAAAGTGGTGCAATTTCCCCCTATTTCTTCTTGATATTATCTAATATTAGTCTCTCTCTCTCTCTCTCTCTCTCTCTCTCTCTCTCTCTCTCTCTCTCTCTCTCTCTTCAAATTTGTGTGCTTGTAATGCATTTAAGATTGCTTGGTCGTCGACCTAGACAACGTTTATTACGCCGAAGCGGAATGTATTGATTAATTGATTATTGGCGCATTATATAACATTTGATATGTAGCCCTGTCCGATCTCCCCCAGAATAGGTCAAGGGAAAAAGATGTATTGATTTTACATTGTCACTAACACTTCGAATCTTATTTAACAGTTCTGTCGTATGTGACTATTGTCTTCATGCTCAAGTTGGGCAGACAAAGATTAAATCTTTCTTGTTTGCTTCAATCGTATCCATACATCCATAAATAGTATCGGGAATTTGCCAATCCTGCCTGTGTGGTTGGTCAAGATGCACTAGGTATATATGCACCAACATAATGAATGCCGATTTAAATACAACTTATCAAAACCAAAACAGCATTCTGAACAAAATTAACACTTGTATTAATCTGTTATGTACATTTTGAAACAAAAACTTGCAAAGTCCAAGTACAGCAAATTCTCAAATGGGAAGAAAGTAGATAATTAATGTCATTATTTCTACATATATCGCAAGGAACCTATTTTAAGTATTGATTGTTCTTTGTGCAGGTGCAAGTAGTTCACGACATCATCGTCTGACTGTTGCCAGGCATGTGGGGTATTGTTATAAAGATCGTGTGTGTGTGTGTGTGTGTGTGTGTGTGTGTGTGTGTGTGTGTGTGTGTTATACGTGTTCGGAACATGGATTTCCAACCGCCTGGTTGGCATTCTCAAACAGCAATAAACAGGGTACCTCGTCTTTAGATGTTAATTAAGAAAAACGGAGAAATAAATTAATAAGGAGCAATATCCTCAACTTCTGATGACATTCATTCTTGTTTCATTAAATGTTTGTGTACGTATGCAAGTGAAATCGCATTGTTTCGAGTTTGCTATGACACAGCAACCAAACCTTAATCACTGACATGTGAGGGAAAGGAAGACATTTTTATTAAGGACTTCACTGTTGGTGCAAAACTTGCGTCTGTGAATATTTGTTTTTTATTTTAATATGTAATAATAACGACCAAAAAAGGAAATATTAGATGATTTGGCAAATATATCAGACCAAATAAATAACTTAGAAGCCCACAAACAGTTCTATATGGACTTATGCAAAAGTACAATTTCTCAGACTGATGTTAGGAATTTTCAAGAAACTCTAAATATATTTTTAATGATAATATTAAATGTAGTCAAGAGAAAAGAAAATCTTGGGAGGGTCTACTTACTATTAATGGTTACAGCATATCTCTAATACGGATGAAAAATGGGGCAAAGTCCCGGCTCAGATGGATTTACTGCAGAGTTCTATAAATTCTTTTGGAAGACTATTGGGAGGATTTTATGCAGATCAATACGTTGTGGACATACTGTAGAAAAACGCTCAGAGTTTTGAGACTCAAAGAGTCAACACATGTCTACCAAAGAAAGACAAAGACAGAAGATATTTAGAAAATTGGAGACCTATGTCACTCCCAAATACTGACCATAAGGTAGCTTCGGGAGCTAGTACAACTACGATTACAACAGTCCTTGACCAGTTGTGATATAAATAACGGAAATATGTCACATTTATTTCGACTTCATAAAGGATATCGTTAAGGGGATCCTCTTGCGCCATATTTGTTTGTTGTCTTCCTGGAGATTTTAGCTATAAATTTAAAACAAAATAGGGATGCTTGCGGACTCGTCTTTGATATCAGAAAGTATGAACTGGGTGGATATACCAAAGACGCTTTTATTCTTCTTGGTGGATCTCAATATTCACTTAAGGCAACTATGAATATCTTGATTTTTTTCTGTTATCTGGATGTACATGTAACATAGCAAAAACAAAGGCTATTTGGATTGGAAGCAAGACATTTTCCAATCAAAGAATATATCCCGATGTGCGACTAAGCTGGCCTTCTTGTAACTGTACACTATATATTTGGCATCGTGTTTTCTCTAGACTTACACCAAATGGTGGAAATTAAATATAGAACGAACTAACAAAGGCAGAAAGAATTCTGGCAAACTGGTGTCAAAGACATATTTTAGTAGTAGGTAAAGTAATTGTTGTTCTGACCTTATTCATGCGTCTTTTCTTCAGCACTTTCACGTCCATCAACAAATATTGAAGCAGAACTAAATCGTACCTTATTTAAGTGTGTATGAGGTAGAAAAGTAAAGAGAATTAAGCGTGATATACTAGTACCCCTTAACAATGAAGGGGCAATAAATACGATGCGCATGCATTTATTCATTAGGTATATTAAGATAAGATAGGTTGAACTGGACAACTAGGATGTAGAGTAGTAGAACCTAGTCACAACAATCATATTCTGAAATATGAAGAATATATGGAATTTATTGAGGAGAAAATTAGAAGAAATTGGTAAGCTCATTAAAAACAGCTTTTGTTTACAAATTTGTTTTTAAAAGGCAAAGAGACAGCACGCGACTAAGCAAGTAACGTGGATACAATAAATAGTGAAGGATACAAGGGTACAAAATTGATGTCTTTTAATTTTAAATTAATTCATAGAATAATTGTCGCTAATAACTGATTGAAAAAATGACATGCTAGACGACGACAAATACACTATCTGTAAGATTGAGAACGAAATTATTGAACGTTCTACGAGTGAAATATTATTTCAAATTTTTGTAGCGTTTTATAAACGTTTGTGCACTTTGTTGTCCAAATACTGTGCATTTGTCCAAAAATAGATTTTTAGGAAGTCAACAATTAGTCATTTTGTGCATTTTTAGTAGCCAACCCTGTAGTATCCTGAAGTCTATGCAACATTGTATAATAGTGTCAGTCTAATTTCTGTGTCAAAGGATCTAACATGTTTTATGCATGTGTGCATGCGTGTGTGTGCTTGTATTTTTCTCTTTGTTTGCATCATATTTATTGTTCGGAGATTATTTCATAACCGCAAATGTTTACTTGTAAGGTGACCATGGGATGGTGTTCCTCTAAAAACAAAAAAATAACGACCATGTCAAAAGCGGATTTAAGCTTTACACACACACACACACACACACACACACACACACACACCTCAAAGGGGCCCCGAGTGGCCGAGTGGTCTAACGCGCTCACTGGTGCGCATCACTGCCATCTCACCTCTGCCTGCTGCGGTTCGAGTCTCAGGTTCGGCCAATGCTGCTTATGTGAGAAAGCTTGCCAGTAGCTTCTCGTGGGTCTGTGGTTCTTTCCGGGTTTTTCGAGTTCCTATTGTTCTGAATTATCTCTTACAATACTATGCAGCTAAATCAGTCTATTGTCACATAATTGTTCAAGAAAAGTAATTTAAATCTGTAGAGGTAGATATAAAAAGCTTCTCCACCATATGGTGTCTCTTGTTCAGTGTTTTCCATTTGTTGTTTTCCACCAGATATGACACGATCAAAGTTTTAGAAGTAAATGTATGTTTCGAGTCCAACTACAACCATCCGTAGGATAATCCTTTCTCGCAGTTGAATTTACTATCAAAAGTAAATAAAAGTAATGCTTATGCATCGAAAGCATTCCCAAGCGTCCATTAGTTTAGGCAGTTTTCAGTCCTGGAGAAAAATCTTGTGCTATGCCGGGTGAAATATCGTTGTACTTCCATTGCTTGGTATATCATACTAGACCAGTGCTCTGAACATTTCAAGGCAGGGTACAATACAATTATTTCATTGACGTTCATATTAATGATAGGATGTATTCCATTCGCATTTAATCCAATTGAATATAAAGAGTTTGGTACTGTATGAGAAAGTAATTCTACACGAGGATTAATTTTCATTGACTTGGAAAAAATACGTCTGCATATTTCACCTTTTCTTGTTCTTGGTATATGCTGTAATCGCACAATAGTTACATTAGATGATTTCATGAACACATATCCTTGTTTCAACTGGCTTTCATCTGGTTTGTCATATAGTTGTATACTGACCTGGTAAAGTACGCTTCATCTTTAAATAGTACAACAGAATTGGTTGTGATGTGATTTGGATTTTTAGACTAGCTTTAACAATTTTTCAGTCATATCGCTACGATGTCAGCAGTGTGGCAGTTTATAGTGATATCAAGCACTGGGGCATCATGCCACAGACATGTAGCGTGATGTCCAACCCAGTAACATTATCCTGACACCAGGCCGACGAGTCCTAACACTAACCTCTTAATGCTGCGCGCCAATTGAGGCGGCTGTTAGTTCCATTTTTGTAAGTCTTTGGTATGACTCGACCGGGGATTGCACCCACGACCTCCCTCATCCGAGGCGGACACTCTAGCCACTAGGCCACCGGGGCGGTCAGAATTGGTCCAATACCACCTGGCGCTTTATTTTCATGCATAATATATGTAATTTATTCATCCCGAATACAATATTAACTATATTGTTTTAAATAATCTAAACACAGTTTATAAAGCAGTCAGTGTAACGGGAATGTGTGTGTTTTATTTTACTGCAACAGTTTAAGACAAATGGACCATATGTTGACTTGAAATATATATATATATATATATATATATATATAT
>JAECUM010045622.1:0-21693 GCA_016617855.1 Megalonaias nervosa
TTTGATGGGTATTTTAGATTAACATGTGATTTGTATTGATTTCTACACAGTGGAGAGTTCAGTACTGATAAACAAATGTAGAGACTATATAGGAAAAGTAATTGTGATCTGAGTCCTGTTTGTTTTGACAGGTTGAAATCAAACTGATGGTGCTTATACGTTACCAAGTACTGAAACAAACAAGTATTATTTTTTCAAGAAGAAGAAGAAGAATGTAGGGATAACAAATTTAATGAAGAGTAAACATACGCGTTGAGATATCAATAATGTCTTAAATTTGCGAATATTTCTAAAACGTATATTTTAAACGATTCAGATTGTTCAGATTGATATATATGAGAGACATATTGCACCATAATTGAAGACACGTCAAGCAGCCATTATTTATCATCGGAACCAACTAACCACGTCATTTTGGTTAGTTTTAGTCATCGAGTAAGCTTTGTCGTCTGAGTATAGTCAAATTATAGCCGCACTCTGGGTATCATCTTTGGCATATTTTCGTATTATTCTGAAAGAAAGAAAACAAAATTACAAGTGCAGGTGAATGACAACTAGGGACTAGTATAGTAGAGCAACACGCATGTTCAGAAAACCTAGAAATGAAAGAAACGGAAACAGATGGGTAAATTATTTAAATATGCGAAATATATGCTGTTCTGATCATAATTTGGTGTAAACAAAGTTAAATTAGTTGTTGATCTTCTTTTCTTTCTTGTTTAACGAGGTCAAATATAGAATATGAATAGGATTCGATAATTTTTCATTTTTTTTTCTCTGCTGTAATAGGGGATGATGTCGTAATATGCTTACGTTATTTTGTTCAACCCTCACCTTCCTTTTCTTATTTCCCTAACCTAAGACATGCAGGCTTGTGCAGTAGGACAACTACGACCATAAAATCCGACATTATGTCGACAACATCTTGTCAAGTAAGGAACACGTCAAGTTGAAAAGAAGTTTACCTACTTTCGACGGAAAAAGACCGCACAAGACTAGAAATCTGGGACAGTTTTGAGTCAATCGTGTGGTTCTTGATGCGAAGTACATTCGCAATTCGTGTGATGTTACGTCGCATCTTGTTACATTGCGTCTGGAATAAAAAAGTTCGTTTGAATAATGAGTAAAAGGTAAAATTTAAGACATGTAGGAGAAAACTGATACTGCCTGCTCTTTGGTCCAATAGTAAACCTACATTTATAGGTAAAAAGTATACTGAAATTAGTCTTGCTGACCTTAGTCTACATTATCTTTAACCTTTAATTTTATATCCAAAGTTCGGACTTAGTTCGGAGCCAAATCTAAGCGCTTTACAATATTAGATAACACATAAAAACATATGCAACGACAAGATTACAAATACAAACACAATGAAATTGCAAAACAAACACATGCTGACAATAATTAAGGAAGTAAATATTATTAAGTCTTTTTATAGTTGAAATAAGTGAGTTTTAAGAGCACTATTGAATGAGATCACAGAATGTGTGTGTGTGTGTATATATATATATATATATATATATATATATATATATATCACACACACACACACAGATAACATAGCCTGAACGCTATTCACCGAACATCAAATCACGCACGCACACCACACATTGAATACCTGAGTCTGGTAGAGAAGCATTCTTTGATCTGCATTTATACGAACTAGTCTGCAGTTTTCGTCCATTAAGTTATTAATTGTTTGTTCAAGTTTCCCGATCTGTTCCTTGTTATCATTAATATCCGCACTAGAATCACTGACAATCCTCATAACATTATTATCGCCAACCTGAACACTTCCGCCCTCAGGCATTATGAACGCTGTGATTGGTCGTTGAAGATGTGCCAGTTCATTTCCAACTGCAATCAGCGTTTCTTCAAACCGCTTTTCAAGGCCCCTGTTTTCCTCTCTTAAACTATTTTCCAAAGCACTTGATTCTGTTGGCGATTTTCTCATTTCACCGAGTTCGGTTTCTAGTAGAGCGTTCCTATTTTTGACATTCTGCAACTCTATTTTTAATCTTTCTACTTTGGATTCGTGACTGCTATTGCGTAGTCCGTACTTAAAGCTCTTTCCCTTTCTTTGAACATTTTTGTTTTTACGTTCTTCTACAGTTTTGTTTCGTTTACCGCTCGTTGAGCCCATTTTATTTCAGTACCAATACTGAGCCTTCTTTCAAGAACACTTAAATCGTCAACTAGACGTATTTTAAGTATACGAATAATTTGTCTGAAGTTTAGTCATTTATATACACCTACATGAATTCCTTACAACTTTGTCGCTTTAGTTCATCAATACAACGGAAATACACTATACGTCAGAAGGTAGCATTGTTCATTTTGTTTCTTTGTTTTAGATGTTACAAATGAGTAAGTCTGCACTCTAGTATGTTTGAAGAATGAATGTCTTTGTTTAGTCGTTACCGATAGTTACACAAATCTCGTTCTTCTTGAGTCATCGCCTGCAAGTATTTTTGTTTTACTTTCGAACGTTTTCTCAGTATGTATGAAATATTTTCAAATTCATTCATTCTTCCAAGTGTCCTCTAAAATGTTCTCATATAATGCGTGTATTTAGTTTGTGTATTCAGACTGTTTCCATTCACCATGCCGTGTATGATCGTTTGGATTCCACATGATTTGTAACCAGTGAAAAATAATTTAATCCTTAATTGCAAAAAGGCTTATTTTTGGGGGGTGGGGTGGGGTGGTTAAAATCTTAAAACACCCTGTATATAATTTGAAAGAAAGCTACGTTGTTGTAAAAGTCTATCAGGAATGAATAGTTATAGTAGTATTGATAGACATATACGCTACAGTATTGTACACAGTATAAATCAACATGTGCTATTTTTGGCATTAAGTTTTTATAGCCCGAAACATATTACACATAAGAGCCGATGCTTACCCCTTACTCGTTGGATGTAACACCTGACACACCGGTTACGAATGACTTCTGGCACATGCATACATACATACATACATACATACATACATACATACATACATGCATGCATGCATGCATGCATACATACATACATACATGGACGGCCGATTGTACAAATAGATATATAGATATACAGCTTAATCGACTAGCTGATTGATTTGCAGTTGATTTACTGATCGGTTTATTATCCAATCTTTGAAATTAATTTCGTTTAACATTCATTTTATCCCTATGCCTCAATACATCTACTTATTCAAATATAAAATAATAAGTTTTAATTTTAGTAGGAAGATAGACAAATGCATGTAGATCAATGAAGATAACTAGACATGGAAATTTAGGATACGATCGATAGGTAGGTAGGTAGTTACAAAGGTATGTAGATAGATAGGTAGATATGTAAGTAGATATGTAGGTAGGTAGATAGGTATGTAGATAGGTAGGTAGATATGTAGGTAGGTAGATAGGTATGCAGATAGGAAGGTAGATATGTAGGTACGTAGATAGGTAGATATGTAGTTATTTAGATAGATGTGTAGATAGGTAGGTTGATATGTAGGTAGGTAAATAGGTCGGCCGATAGGTAGGTAGAAAGGTATATAGATATATAGAAATATACGTAGGAAGTCACATACGTATGTAGGTAGATAATTATGGAGATAGGTGGTTACATAAAGTATTGCACACTGTTCAAAGCCATTTGTTCTTTTGTTTCACACTTCCGAAACAGTTGTTTAATAATCAGGTAAGTATGTAATGTATATTGTACACATTAGTAATTCACCTAATCAGTAGATCTATACCTGTCAGAATGAATAATTAACTTTCACTAAAATATCGATTATGTCCACACTATTGGGTTTAATTTTGTATCCCATGATATAGACGACATTGAGATATATTTGTTTGTCTCTCTCAATTGTTCTAATTACTGTGTGGTAAACACAATACGCCATATACAGAGCGTTCGTTTCGTACCGATTGACAAAATTTCATTTTACTCGTGTATGTATTCATTATATCAGCAGAAATGACATGAATATCGAATACATTGTAAGTTTTTACTATGAAGGAACCACGATGGCTCAGTGGCTAGCGTATCTAACTCGATGGCTCAGTGGCTAGCGTATCTAACTCGCGATCAAAGGTACTGGTTAGAATTCCTACCATCGGATCAGCCCGGGTCGGCCACTATGGTGCGTCCTTTTTCATGGCACTCGACTCCAATTGTATTAGCACCAAAAAATTGCTTGTGTTGCTGTGCTGTAAAACACCAAAGCCAAACCCAAACTGAAATACCGTTGAAGTTGACATTAGTGGATTTCATTTTGTAACCCATGGTAGTGTCGATACCGAAATAGAAAATCGTTATCTGCATGCCTCCATTGTTCTAAATACTGCGTGGTATACACAAGACGCCATAAGATCAGAAGTCAGGCGCTCGTTTCGTACTGAATAACACATTTTCATTGTTACCTTTTTTAAAACTGCATCCTTTGCCAATATCACAAGCATATTCTTTGTAGCGTCTGACAATGTAACACGATGGTCTTACCTCAAAAATTCACCCAAATCTTCAAGTTTGGCTTTGTAGTATCACGACAGACGTTTCACCTTTTTGTAGCTGCGATAGGTAAACGCCTTCTACCCCACGATATTACCAGTACATACACTTCCGTCAGACCAGAGTGTGTGTGGTGTGAGAATATAAAAGATAGTTCTAACGCGAGCATGAACGGTATAAAACTGTTAGAATTTGTTATATTGGAAATATAATTATAAATTTTTGAAAAATAAAATCCAGCACCTTCACAACGATTACCTTCTAGCGCCAGAAGCAATGACTGTAACCAAATCGCTGATGTCCTGTATCAATGCCAAATCATCCAGGACAGTGGTTGCCCCTATTCAGAATGCACCATGCTTGTTCCGAACATGAGAACGCAGAAAACGTACTTAATTTGCAATTATATCTGCCATTTGGTATCTGAATGCAATGAATCCATTGGGTGCTCAGGTTTTGCCAGACTGCATGGATGGTGCTGTTCATTCAAATAAATACACTACCGTCACTTCGCGTGAATCACAGTTGGCCTAATATTCGATCGCGGCCGTTCGGGGGTCTTCCCACGAATAAGTCGTTTGTGTTTTCCTCAGACGGTGGCGCAGCCTGGAATGTTACTGAATTTCCCACTATCACGTACGACATTACCTTAGTCAATGAAGAAATCCGACGGACGATTTTGTAGGTGACTGAGAAAGACTCTAAAATCTATAAACGAAGAAAAGCACAAACACGGCTCTGTAATTGAATCTCTACAGTACGCGCTTGCTATCGCACGGTCGTCGCTGAGAACGGTTCTCGGTTGGCCTGACGGTGTTCCTGATGATACATAAATCTTAATTGCAGGACCAAAAGGGTTTGGAAACCATATCTGATCAGATATTGTTAGGATTGCCTCACCGATTCCGATTAATCTGAACTGTGACGTGTTCAGTGATAGGTATGAATGCGGAGCTTCCACAATCATAGCTTCGTGAAGCATAGCCTCCCAGGGTTGTACATTGTTTGGATTCTTCCTGAATTTTCCCCCGAGTACATTGCACTCGATTACTTCCGCTGCGCCAGTGTATCTTTCATGTCATAACGGTTTGTTAGCATTATTCGTTTTACCCTTATGGACCAGGACGGGCACAAGTTGGAACTGTATATTAGAGATCGACCTGATATTTAAATATAATGACAGTAGTATGTGAATGTGTAATACCCGTGCGTGTTGTAAACGTTCGTAAACTCGTTTATATGATATAATATGGCGACTGGCCTTGGTGGCGTTGTCCAGGGATTGTTCATAGGTGCACCAGATGTGCACGCAGCCTTGTCTTCGCCCGCTGCACCAATCGCTGAACAAGTTATAACGCTAGTCATTGATAGCATCCAGAACGTTGGTGCGGATTGGTTTGAAAATATGTGATAGCAGGCAGATAAATCGACTCAAAATCAACTTGGACGATTAGTGACTCGAGAACCGCCAATTCTGAACCAAAGCCGATTATACTTCAATCGCCAGCAATGATGCCAGTCAGGGTTAAATAAACTATCAATGAAGACGCTCAGCAACTTATCGCCGAATCAGCGATTGCATATCTGGCAGTGGGAAGTTGATTATATTTGTCTCGCAAAAGGTATTAGACAAAACTGATTATGTATAAACAATGGCAAAGTTCCAAGATAAACTGTGTCGGTAGACAGAAGCTAAGTATATTTTCAGAATTTTCCGTATGCGGCTATGTAGCCCAATCAACCAAAACTGGAATTACAAGTATAGAACATGTCTGTTTTTCTTCCGTGTAAAGCTTTTTTACAAATCGCTGGAAAACTTCTACATAAAGACAATGACAATTATCTTGACAATAAACCCAGTCGGGTATGTCAACACTGGCATAATGGCATTGTTCGATAGTTCATGCAGTTCCATCCATAGAAAAGAAATCAAACCAGTTAAAGATGCTGACATTGCCACGACAATTATCGAACTTGCCAGATACAGCGTCGAGTATGCAAAGTTTGCTGGCCCAACTAAGATGTCTATCAATAATGCATCCAATCACGCAGATCATAAAAAGCATACCACTGGAAACGCCAGATACGTGGCCGAAGATGGACAACGCAAGCTGTAGTTTGCGCCAACAACCATTTCAACTTTGGATTTCTATAGCGTCGACTACAACTTCAGAAGACTCACTGTGGTTTTCGTGTGTGATTCGTCTCAGTATAATTTTTGGATTTTGCAGAGTTGTTCGCAAGGTTATTTTAGGAGCCAAATACAGTCGCATTATTCTGCAAGGGCAGTGTCAAAGATGCAATTTGGAGTACAGGAGGTGCTATTGGCAAAGTTGAATTGTCATCAGTAACAGTGTGCATGCTTGTGATAAACCCTTCACTGGCCACAAAAGACCGTTTGTTGTCGTTTATGTCGTCTGGAACTGCGTCAACGATGTCGTTTCTCGCACTCACTAGACTCGCACTCGGTAACCCATATTCAGAGACAGTTTCGTGGAATTTAAAAATGTAAATCAAGATAATGACCAAGAGCAGAGTAAGACGATGTTTAACAATGTCATAAGTTTCTCTGCGGTTAACTGTGCACGCCTCCATGTCTTTGTGTGCTGCACCAGTCGCTGAACAATTTACAATGCGAGTCATTGATAGCATCAAGAACGCGTGCACATTTGGTGCGCCTATGGACAACTTGGAGCGGTTTATCCGTTTTTCTACAATCCCAGTGCCAACATTTTAATAGACTTTTGTGGATTTTATCTAATCCATCTTCAAGTTTCCAAATGTCCTTTATTCACACCAGACATCATTGGTATGCTTTTGATTTTCTTTCAGCTAAATTGTCAGTTCCATTTTGACTCTGTCGACCTCATTTAATTCATTTTTTCTCTTCTGGACCAGATTCTCTTAGTCTCAACATGATTTCGTAGTGAAGGGCAAACAGTTTAATAATCTCACCAGTTACATCACGATGTGTCTGGCTGATCAGTTTCTTACTTTAGTAAGACCAGATATTGATTATGCCTTTTCATGGATTCTAGCGTTAAGTCCTGTATATGTTTCAGTTTTATTGCAAGTTCTAAACCTTGATTTTAGCACCTCAACCAAAGAGCAATAATCTTTTCCTTTGCTCTGGTTCAATTTCATTAAGTAAGGAACGAAGAGTAACAGTTGCAATTGCTGACTGAATTTGAGTGATATTATTGTATTATGCACAATGTGCACTGGTGGATATCGACTTCGGCACGGTTTCTCCAATTTTTATACAATCTTCCTGTCTGATATTTCATAGACTTTTATGGTTATTGTCAAATTCATTTTCAAATTTTCATATATCCTTTACGCATTTCACACATCATTTGTGTGCCTTTGTTTTTATAGCTAAATTGTGATGTGAGTCAAATGAGTTAAATACAAATCTACGTCCGTTAGACCATCGTGCGGCTGAGGTTTCATTCTAGAATTTGCATGGTCTCCTCTGATTTTACGCGTATGTCCCTTTTGACTAGTACCCATAATTCTACTAACAGAACTCTTTGTTTGGAGACGGCGGTTTTCATTAAGATGTTCCCTTTGCTATAGATGATGAAATTCGGACCTCAGATGTGGTTGTTATATCATCCCCAATGGATGATCACTGTATCTGGAACGTATGTAGATAAAAAAAAACACCCTGACATTTGTTTTTCTAAACTGCTCTCCCTTCTATTATAACAACTTGAATTCCTTAATTTCAGTACATCACATATATCATTTTCTACTGCACATTGTCTGTTTCATTTTTATCTTCAGATTTGCTATGTATGCCCGTCAAATTCAAAATATGTGCATTTACCTCACTTTACAAACTGATCAATCACTAGGGAACACAACTGTACTTTTAACACTATTGCCAGAGTCAGATTTGTATTTCTTTACATTTTCTTTCCCATGTTGATAAACTCTCTTCTCTAATATACGTCCAAGGCACCAGTGAAACACATTTCTTGAATCCATTTTGAACATTGCCAAAGCATAAAGGCCCTTTCTTAATGTGATATTGATACATATCAGTTGGAGGATATCGCCACTCTGGCGATACTAGTTTATCGGCACATAACTTTGGAATTACTTTCCTTTTCCATTTAGGAAGTATATGGGACCGCACGTGCGTTATTCAGAACATTATTTAAATAGTTAGACCTATTTCATTCTCTCTCTCTCTCTCTCTCTCTCTCTCTCTCTCTCTCTCTCTCTCAATGAACAGATCTTGAAATTTGTCAAGAATATTGACCATCTAGTACACGTTTACGTAATCAATGAGAAGGCGCCATGAAGAATGCTTAAAAATTAACCCCAAACAAACATAACGTATACTTCAAGTATTAACAATTTATAATTAGTTTCCTACATGAATCATACAAATTGTCATTGACTGATCTTAAATGACCTGTTGATATTCGATATTCTGTGTCACCCATGCAGCATCGAATACCTTTTACAATCAAATGCGCATGATACACGTTTTAAAGAAAAACTCTTCGTTAAATATAGTAATAACAATTTCAGCGATTTTAGCTCTCATCCCAATCATGCCCATGCCTGAAAACGATGGAGAAATCAGGCATTGATGAGAATGTGATGATCAAACTTTGGGTACAGCGTCTATTACCGAAATAGAATACAAGGTTGCTAACACACAAAAACGTTAGTTTGAACGGTGAAATGAACAAAACAGAAACCATAATCCTTATAAGCAAACAAATAATCATTACAAACTGTTGATGTTACGTTCTGACTATTGTTGGACCTTTCTGTCATGTTTCTATAGTATTCCCAAACCAGCAATGTTCACTGTATCATTCCGCGAAATAAATGTGTTTTCGCATGAAAACAGTCATTAATTTAACAAAATACACACATTGAAACATTATTGGTACAATCTAAAACAAAAACTTTTAAAGTCGCTGTCCAAAAATTATTGTAAAATTTGTGAACTTCTTTATATCGATGTTGCAATGCAGCTGTTAACCGCGTAGACACAAAATGGAGAAACAAATGCAAATCGAAGGGTTTTGACTTTAAAATACATAATAAAAAAACAAACCTATATTTTTTGAGTAGATATAAAAAAATATTTCTCTCGTGAAATGGAAACATTAATATTGTCACTTGTGGCATGACCACTTGTGACCATATTATATGCATCACTCGTGAAATATTTCCTTATATCCACTCAAAACACATCGATATCGTATCTTCGATCAGATTCATCTCATTACTATCTATTCTTATCCATATTAAATGATCATTATCCCACTTCTGACGCCAAATCAGTAACCTCGATGATCTGGAACATTAAAAAAAGGTTTCAGATTGTCCAGTATTGGAAACTAAAAGTGGATTTGGCCGACTCCAGCTAAATGTATGAAAAACAGTATGCAGAACAAAGACAAATAGACAGGTAATACTTATTCGACCCAAGTTGATAAATGTTTTTGTCACATTTGCAGAATGTTTATTAGAATAAGAGTTATTCATCTTGCAATTTGTTCAGTCTTTAATATTCATAGAAATATAATTCAAAAGGCAGAAGAGTTTTCGCAACATTTCCTGTTTATACTGAATTGCTCAAATGCTTTTTGGTAACAAATGCTTGATTGTTTTAAAGGAAACGTTGTAAAGCACCGTATGCAACGTACCTTCTTCTTTCCTGTACTTCTTTATCTCTTTAGGGAATGAATACTTTCATAAATAACAAAGTCTGAATTTGAAAATTGACGTTTATCATGAAGACATGTTTTCATCAAGGACTACAAATATTCTAGAGACTGAGCCACCTACCTTTACATAATTTTGTCTATTTAACTGCGACAGCAAGCAGTTGTTATGTTTTCAATTCAAGACCGGCCGAAGTCTAAGAAGAATATTACTTAGAGTTGTTGTTGATAAAGAATATCAACATTTTCGTAAATAAACTTTGAGGTACTTTAAACATGTAACCCTAAGGTAATTACTTAAGTCGAACTATGATACTGTGTTGAAGCAGACGATGGAAAATGTAAGCCATGTTTTTCAAATGAGGTAGTAATACATTTTATAATCCTTTTAAATACGCCTCTTTTCATCTGTGGAAGAGAAATCATTATGATACAAACAATACACAGACAGGTAAGTTGGAAATTTGTTTAAGTGTGCGAGAATTCCAACGTATTTAAATCTGTAATGATATTGAGATTATTTTTTACAAAATTCACAGTGAAATATCAATTTGTTCTTTTCTAAATTTCTATTTCCATTTTGCATTATGCATCTTGACCCTCGTTTTTCTCGACGTGGTCAAAGTGTAACAAAGATTTGTTTAATTTACCTTAATTGTCGCACTTTTAAGCTGATTTTAATGGCATATATGAGGAACAGTGATATTTCTGTTTAATATACATGACAACCTTTTAACCTGATCAAGGTTCCTTACGGTAATGCAATAAAGAAACTTATACATACGTTGAGTGCCTGTAAATATCTTTTCACTCTACGTTGCAGAGAGTGACAAAGGTAAATGAGATGATGCTAAGATAATGATATACAGTTTTACATGCAGTATGGATCAAATCCAATGTCTTTACATAATCATAACTATTTAGATGCCACATCTACACTCTTTATGAGGTTTGTTAACAAAATATTTTTCCTGTAAAATTGTCTGCAAAAAGAGAATTTTATCCCCTTTTATCTGTTCTCGTCGGGTTACAAGCTGAAACACATAGTGAGTTAATGACTAATTGTATTGACTCCAAGTATGCTACAGTTACTGCTACAATGGTACCTACTGAACAAATAGAATACATTAACTTAGCAAGAACTGACCAAACTAAGTCAATGCTCTAATGTCCTACCGATCTTTGGAACCGGACATTTAACTTTCAGTAAGTGGGAGTGTTACCCGGAAGTTTTAGAAATTAAATACCCTGAAAAGACCTCTTATTTTTAAGAAAAGGAACTTATTACGACCTTCATGTTTGTTGAAGAAAAAACTGTCAAAAGAAAATTCAAATATGACGAATACAGTCGAGCCCTAATCTTTGTGATAATGACATCATTCTTGACAGTAATGTTGGATCCATGTGCTCGGTAGACTATTCACGTAGACGTGTTATAATTCACATTTTGCACATGAAATGTCCATAACGTTGCAGAACATACACCGATGTTATCGCATCTGCCTTCTGCCACGTTAAGATGTCATGAACAATGTGTTTGTAGACCTTGAAACGTATGGGTTAACATTCATTCAATTGAATGGGGAACCAGTGCAGAACTGATTTAGTTAAAGTGATAGGTTCATATTTTGATTGATCATCCATTTTTAGTCTACTACATTTTCCATTCTAATGGGGAAACGGTTTGTTTGCTGTTAAACGTCAAAATCATGATTGGGAACAGATAACTTACAGATATTCAAGGTACAAATCAAAACAAAAAGTAACAAAACAAAACAAAATAACAACCCTACACACCGCACCGCACAAACATATACACTCACAGACAACCGTGTTACGATTCAAATGGTTACTGAATGGGTTATTTCCCGTGCACTTTCACACTACTTTCGAAGCGGATGGCATCAAAAGTTTTTACTTACAAACATTTTATATGACTTAATATGCTTTCACTAAGGGGGAGGGGGCATGGTTAAACGTTTATATTCCACAAGTGGGAAAACCTTTTAATGGGATATTCTTAAGCTATATTCTATTACCTTTGGCCTTCGTACATGATACTACATAACTAATTAAATCGTAACGTTCAACAAAAAAATTAAATATCACAATCTTCGAAATGTTAAAATTTCCTTTTATTTTTAGGATATTTCTCAAAGGATGCATTAGTTTACGTGTAATTGTTGAGCTTAAATATTTTTCGCATTAAACAGAAAATGTCACCTGAAATCACAAAGGATTATTACAAATGGCGCATGCATTCCCATGAGTGTTGTTTTAGAGCAGGAATTATGTACATGATAACCATTTCCGTTAAAAGTATATACAGCGCATAACAAGTTTGAAATTAACCATAGCACTTTCTGGACCAACTGTTCCCTTCATAAAACGCAAATACGACAAGTACATGGCAACAGTAAGATAATCACCATAATAAGATCTTAAATCTCTACATGATTTTATCTGTAACAGGACAAAAACATCTAGTCAAAATGAAAACATATTCCAAATAAATATGATACACGAGTCAGATATGTTGCCAAGCAACGACAAGCATTTGTAGATTTAATTCCGTAAGTTATTTTATGATTTAATTTTCAGTGTGTTGTTTTCGGTCCTCCTGTGCTTATGTAGCAAAAACAACAATCACCATAACGTCAACAACAACAATAATAATAATAATAATAATAATAATAATAATAATAATGATAATAATAATAATAATAATAATAATAATAATAATAATATTATTATTATTATTATTATTATTATTATTATTATTATTATTATTAATCATCATCATCATCACAACAACAACAGCAAAATGGTGATGATATAAATGAAAATTAATCAAAAGGTGATCTTTGAGATTATTATGTATATATAAGTTAAAAAGAAGTAGATAAACATATAAACTCGGTAGATATATTTTTTTGTCCACTTGTACCAGGCTGTATCAGTTGTTCTGGATACGATGCTTCAGGTTTGATCTGGATGGGCAAAAGTATTAATGTTAGTCGGAGGTTTTAAATAGTTGCTGCGTGACGTTTGAGCTTGTGTCCAAAAACATGAAATTAGTGTTCAAAATGTTGGGCAAAGACTTGATAGCGGCGAAATATAATGCTAGCTGGTGCTCAAGAAGAATTCATCCAGTTTTTCTTTCCATTGATGTTATGTTACTTCAGTATCATCAACAAATTATAGCCATTGATATTAAATACGCAATATCGTTTCACTGTCACTTTGATTTTACTCCTATATAAAGACGAAAACAGTACAGTCTTTTTTTAGGTTTAAACAATGATGGCTTTTACGTATTACCATTATTTCCTGTCATATTGCTTGTACGGAATTTTAACATCTTTCCCTTTCATATTTAATATTGTTTTGCTTCAGATTTACATTTATTTGGAAGGTTTAATCTTCCTCGAATTTGTTTTGGCAATTCTTCATTTTTGCTTTTATCGAAGTTTACTTTTAGTTCTCACCATATAGCTACTAGTGTGCTAAAGTGCTAAAGTGCCGTTAAATGCTACTGTATAATTATATAAATGCATAGGTCTGATTGATATCTAGTTCCAAGTGGTTGACTGAGTACACTTACCCCAACAATGGTCACTGTATCAATGCGTGCAAGAAATGTGTTAACGAAAACAAACCTCTTCACAATAATTAATTTGACAATTAATTTGATAATTAATTTGACAATTAATTTGACAATTAATTTGATAATTAATTTGACAAATAATTTGACAAAGAACAGTTTAGGTATTACATGTAGAATAATATATATGCAAGGTAAATGTTTTAAAATATTGTAAAATGTTGGATTGTCGTTTTATCTATGAATTAATAAAGCCATTAATCACACTGGCACAGAATGAAGAAAGAAAATTAATACTTGTTGTAATTCATAACTAAATGTTTAAAAAATACGTATTTTTAAGTAGATATAAGGGAATATTTCACGAGTGAATTGGAAACATTTTATATTGTCTCAATATTTCTAATTCATCTGTGAAATATTTCCATGTATGCATATCTTTATTTTACTACGTGCGGTCTACTTCTCTCTCTCTCTCTCTCTCTCTCTCTCTCTGAAAAAAATCCTGCTGACACAGGGCGATATTTTGGACGAGAGAGGTTATGTGCTAAATAACTACTAAGTCATATCCGTTGAAAGAAAGTCATAACTTAAAGAAAGTGTCAAAATAGTACCGGGCTAGTGTCAAGTTAGTACCGGACTAATGAACTAGGGTCAAATTAGTACCAGACTTGTGTCAAAATAATACCGGACTAATGTCAAATTAGCATTTGCGCTTCGTGATCTAAGTGTCCCTTTATCAAAGGTAAACATGAAGATCAACCAAACGGAAGTGAAAATGAAATAGAAGCATTAGTTTCCTCTTTTTTTTGACAAATCTTTGACTCTGAGGGTTTTATTAAACAACCGAAAGCTGACTTTGGAAAGTAGACAAAAGCAGCATCTTTGACACATCATCATAATTCCTAATACCCAGGCGAAGGCGAGGAACAGAACTCAGCATGCCATTCCACTCCTTTCTCTCGACTGATGCATATATGGATATATTATACAAGCTTCTCAGATAACCGAACGACTGAGAGCCGTAAGCTTGCAAAAACAATAATCTAGAGTCTAAACTCTATTTCAGGTAGCACATATAAACAATAATCAAGATTTAAAATAATATAATTCATCGAAGACTACGGTATACCTGTCATATTGGCAGATGGCCAGGAAAATACAAATACATTAGCTGTGAAAAATGACCCATGAGAACTTACTGCATTAGACAAATAATGAGTTATATCATTAATAAGTCAAAACGTTAGCCGCTTAATACAATTGGCCGATTCCCTAAGTATATGATGCAGATCATTCTTGGCGGTTTATACGAGTCCCATAACATAAGCTCCAAAATGCTGCCTAATTTGTCAGTGTTTGTTATTAAAATCTTATAAGAAGATGAAACATTTACTTTTGAATATAGGGATAAAACGAAATTGTTGACAGTGAAAATCGGATTAGGTGTATTATCCCTTCTAAACAGGAGCGATACGATTTATCGATATATCGATGCATCGGTACTTTTGCTGAAACGATACATAATATCGAGACAAGAGATAAAGAATCGATACAAAACGATACTTGAGTGTGCAAATTTTAGTCTTCAGTAGTAGTAATATCCCTTCTAAACCTCAAGCATCAAGTGCATTCTAGTCGGGAGGTTTCCAGAGGCTTGCTATACATGGATGATTATAAAATTTCTCTAACATCTAGGAATTCCATTAAGACTTTGATCCTTTCCGATTTCTGACGTAATATTTCGTCATGATCTTAATGTTGATGGAATTCTGGTGAAGAAATTTCATATATTTTGAATATTATTCCAATAAAGTGGAGCAAAGATGATCTAGTAATAAAGCAAATTATTAACTAGGTGAATTTGTTTCCATTTACTCACAGGCAGGTGCTATGTTTACACCACTGACTATTTGTAATATTTGCTTTAGTTACAAATAATTAACACTGATACTAATTCTCACCTTCCCAAACGTAAATGCGAGATTAACATTGTGCATAAGTAGAAAAATATGTGATGTGATGTGATTTGGATTTTTATCGCAGCTTTAACAATTTTTCAGTTATATCGTACGATGTCTGCAGTGTGGCAGTTTATAGTGATGTCTAGCACTGGGGCATCATGCCGCAGACATGTAGCATGATATCCCACCCAGTCACATTATTCTGACACCAGGCCGACCATTCCTAACACTAACCTCTTAATGCTGAACGCCAAGTGAGGCAGCTGTTAGTACCATTTTTGTAAGTCTTTGGCGTGTCTCGACCGGGGATCGAACCCACGCCCTTCTGCATCCGAGGCTGATGCTCTAACCACTAGACCAACGGAGCGGTCAGTAGCAAAATAAAATCCAAATATTATGAAGAGGATTTGTATTACGTCTCCGTTCTAAATGCATTATGTTTCCGTTCTAAATGCATTATGTCTCTCTCACCGCTCCAGTGGCCTAGTGGTTAGAGCGTTCGCCTCGGATGCGGGAGGTCGTGGGTTCGAACCCCTGCCTAGTCATACCAAAGACATAAAAATGGTACTTGCAGCTGCCTCGCTTGGCGCCCAGCGTTAAAAGGTTTGTGTTAGGACTGGTCGGCCTGGTGTCAGGATAACGTGACTGGGTGGGGCACGATGCTACATATCTGCGGCATGAGGCCCCAGTGCTAGACATCACTATAAACTGCCAAACTGCAGACATCGTAGCGATATGACTGAAATTGTTTTTAAAACTACGTTTAAAATCCAAATCTCTCTCTCTCTCTCTCTCTCTCTCTCTCTCTCACACACACACACACACACACACACACACACACACACACACACACACACACACACCCTTCCCAAACGTAAATACGGGATTAGCATTGTGCCTGACTAGAAAAATAAAATCCAAATATTTTATGAAGAAGATTTGCAGTATGTCTCCGCTCTTAATTTCTTATATTACTTTCGAAACGTACACATTCACCTATTTCAGACCTTTTAGGAAACTCAGGACGAAGACTGATCTGTTTTAGAGCGTCAGTTCAGACAGTCAAAAAGAAACAAGCTATAAAGAAAGAAAATGGATTACTGCAAAAGTTGAAAGTCATTAATTCACCTGATCAGAAACGTAATTTACTTGATGAAATGCTTGTTTCATTCATTCACAATTTTCATTTTTATTTCCTTAAATTATTTATAATATAGATATATATTTCATTCACATACACCGATATTTCTAGTAAACTCCCCACCCCCACCCCCACCCCAACACACACAAAGAACATAGCAAATCAATATTAACAATATTTCCTAAAAGAGAAGTTAGTTTTGTCCTAATGTTTTATGCTTTGCTTCCAATATTTTAATTTGGCGTATTAGTCGAGATATGATCTTATCAACGCGGTACGATATAAATTGTCCACGTATCCCTTCCAGGTCCAAAATGGGTTCAGTAACAATCGTATAGACAGCAGTAGGAATCAGCGGTAGATGACTATGTGAGGGAGAAAGTCTTTGGCGCAACTTTTTGTCACAGTTGGGAGCAAGACGGCCAAGTACGTGAAATACATGAGGATAATATTTATGCGCTCCGTACTTAAATTAGCTTACAAAAGGCTAAGTAGCGCACTAACGGGAGTGGGGGTGAGGGCCGAACGAGACGGTTGCCCCGGTCTCTAGAAGTCCGGGGCGCCAAGACCCCTTTGGGCCTTAATAGTTGCCCCGGGCGCCAAGACCCCTTTGGGCCTTAATAGTTGCCCCGGGCGCCATTTACCCTTAGTATGCAACTGAAAAAGCCCAAAGTATGCATAAACTTAAACATGTTTAAAAGCATCAGTAATCTAACGTCTTTTAACTGTATATGATTTGCAATGCCAAATTACACCGAAGATTGTTTATGGTCCTTGAGACCAAATGATGTTTTACGTAACATTCTTATCTCTTGCCACATTTTTTTGCATCATAAATTACAAAACAATTTTACAGAATTAAAAATTACAAAAACAAGTATAATTCTCACTGAAAAATATTATCGTTCACTCCATGAACAATTCATAGAATCTGCCATTATGCAAGACGAGCAACATTAGATATGGTATATTATATTTAAACGATCATTCTGCATATGGTAAAATCTATTTAAACGATCATTCTGCATATGGTAAAATCTATTTAAACGATCATTCTGCATATGGTAAAATCTATTTAAACGATCATTCTGCATATGGTAAAGTCTATTTAAACAATCATTCTGCATAACTCAAATGCTACATTGCATCATTTTAGATTGTACCATTGCATAAAATCCCCATATTTCATACGAATTATTCGAAAGATATTGAACAAACTGGGGAAAATATATAATGATATTTAAAACAAATATGTATAAAATTAGGATACAAATTTTTGTCTTGAAATAAAATAATTATATACTGCTTTTCTGTAATTTCACTTGAAATACAATGAAATTTAGGTACATGGTTATGAATTCCGTCAGACAAAATAGCTGTAAGTGTAAGATTGGTCACGTGATGTATTCTCCGATATCAACCAGTGACACGTTCTAGAATATCGTGATAAAAGCTTAGAAAAGTCAATAGAATCGACAGGCCTTGTCATTAAATTCTTACCGTTTACCGAATATATTGGAAAAGGAGCTGGTACAGTTTTAAGGTGGTTGAATTCTGTTTGGGACCAGTGATGCATATAATGTTATCTGGGACACCTGACACATGGAATATTATTGGGGATACAGTGATACGTAGTATGTTATTTGCGACACAATGATACATGGAATGTTGTTTGGGACATAATGATACATGGAATGTTATTTGGGACACAATAGTACATAAAATCTTATTTGGAGTACAATAATACACTGAGTGTTATTTGGGACAAAGTGATACATGGAATGTTATTTGAGACAATGATAAATGGAATGTCTTTTGGAACGTAATGATACATGGAATTTATCTGAGTCCTTAGTCACTGTTTGAACAAGACATTTAGCTCTGTAATATGGACAAATTAAATGATATACAGTTCTTCACATTTCAACAGATCCGTTTTCGGCTGAGTCGTGGATACTATAATGTTGCACAGACTCCACCACATTCTTTCTCCATCTTATCTACTAATTCGAAAAATTCTTTTTAAAAAATATGAGTTAGAACTGAACATTACGTAGCAGGTAGAAAGTTGTACCAACCCACCTTTTAGTCATTTAGCTCAATGGCTTACCAAGTGGCAAGGTAAGTATGCTTTCTTGTACGAAGGCTCCACGAAGGGGGCAATGTCTGGCAACGTCTCTTGCCACGAAGGGGGCTATATATGGCATTCTTGCATTTTTGCCACGAAGAGGCCAATGTTTGAATCCTTGCTTTTCTTGCAGGAACTCCTGGTAACTACCAGCTAGTTTGAGTCAGCTACATCCCATGTTTGGCTTGAGGGGGACTGTATGGGGGGGGTGTAGGGTCTGTATGAGGGTGGTGGTCTGTAATCGTAACTCTGTTGAGACCATCTGTATTTCTGTGCTTAATCTACACTTCCAGTTAGACTTGAACTTCGCCAATGTAGAGAAATCTCGTTCACAACCTGCTGTAAACAAAGGAAACACTTCAACCAAGTGAATGATCCTCAGCATTTTAATGATGTTCTTTCTTCCATCATCCTGACTTGATGCTTTCCCATATGGCATAAGGATGCATGTTTCTCATATCATCATTTGAATCTACAAGGACTTTGAGTACACTTCACTGTTTAAATATTAGTATTAGAAAACAAGGAGTAACCAAACTTGGCTTCCTTATGTCGGCCGACTTCATAAGAAAAAATCGGCACACTTAAAAGACACCAAAGTCAGTTTCCGGGGTTGCTTTACTTGTAATAAAAAAAACCTTAGTATTTGATATCCTGTTGGTAAGTTTAAGTAAGTAGTTTACTGCTCGCTGCCAGTTGTGTTTATTCCAGGCTTCTATTTGTTTGCCATATGTAATCATAATTGATGTTTGCAGGGCAAACAGTATACACAACAATAACTTGCTTTAATAATACTTTTGTAACCCATGCTAGCGAAAAGATTATCATTTGCACTCGCAGTGAATGTATTTTAAAATAATGATTTTTATTTGCGAGATACCGTCGTATAGTTAACCTGGATACAATACAATCTTGGTCAGTTTGCACTTTGTAACTTATCATTTGTGAATGGCAGGGGTCTTCAAGCAATCGGGTGCTATTTTCGTCTCTTTCGCGATTTCGTTATCTGACATAAGCGATACACACTACAGTAAGGATGCATACACAAGCCGGCATCCGCTACATATACGGAGTTCGTGGATATATATATATTTTTTTTAATAAATTTCGCATGATGAAAAAAGAAGGAATAAATTATAACAATGCAAGGTTAGTTTCTTTCATTTTTTTTCTTCAAATATGTGTATGTTTATCATTGTTTGGTACAGTGCAGGAGGGTGGGGGGCACAAATTCAGCACAAAATTATTTCCTTCTTATCTGTATGAAATAAAGGAGCACATATGATTGACGATATTGACTAGTAATGACAAGCTTTTAATTTATGAGCGCGCACACTTGAAAAATAAAAACAAACAATAAAACTAACTGGTAGGAGCTTCATATTGCAGCAACTAAACACTGACAAAAAGCTCAACATTACTCCCTCTCTCTCTCTCTCTCTCTCTCTCTCTCTCTCTCTCTCTCTCTCATGTGTAATCGAGTGTGTATTATGTGCAGCAGTGTTACAACCTGAAGCCTAAAATTAAATATATTTGTTATAATATCTCATGTACACTACCCTTAGAAAAATGTATACGTATTCTGCAGAATATTATCTGTTAAGTATTATTGTATTATAAATCAACATTGATAATTTGACCGGAAGACTTAAATTGAGAATGTCGTTGTGCAGATGCGTATATTTTTTAGCATAAAAAATTTATATAAATATTTTAATTAGAACGAGCAAGATATGTCAGTTTGTGTTTTCTCTCATATATATGTACGTTACGAAATATGATTATTTTCTTTGAAAGAATATCAAGACAGTTTCTTTAAATTTAGTTTTTTTCCTAAAACCTATTCCTAAAACCTGTCTTACATAATATCTACTTGTTGTTTGAAGAAAAAGAACTTGTTCAAACTATTGTTAAGTTGGGCCGAATTGTCTATAATCCGGCATAAATGATACAACTTTCCCATCCCTCACCAAATTCTATCGCACAGCTTGAATCCACCTTTTTTCTGGTAAACAGGGTCTTTCGGAAAAAGAAAGAACCCTTTTTCCCCGTCATCACTCTTTTGGTTACATCTATATGCAACACAGTGTACCATATTTGCTGTACAAAAGCAAGATAGTAAGATATATCATATAGACATTTACGTGGGGAAATTAAACACTTGAATGGCTATGTTGAATAGAAAGGATAAATGTATGTCATATCCGTTTTTGGCACACGGAAGCTACCGATTGTTTACGGAGATTGCCGAATAATTTTGTCATTTAAAAAGCGGAATTTTAAGTCTAATTACACATTTTTATGGTGTGCATGCATAACAAATGCGTTTTTTTAATGACTATAATAATATCACACCTTTGTACAACATAGGTGGCCAGTGACCTTTAAAGAATGCATACGTGGACTCAATGGTTGTGGTCCTGACTTCAGAATTCTACTTCTGCATGTTTTCCTGAGCGCTTAAGTGAAATGGATGAGATTACAAATATGATGGAGGCACCGATTTTGATGAAACTTGATGAGTGGAATATAAACAATAGTTATAACCCAGAGAAGGCTGATGAAACTATTCCCAAGTTCTCGCAAGACAATGATGCTAGATTTCATGTTGTTTTCCAAAATGGATATTTTCAATGTATATATATATATATA
>JAECUM010045623.1:0-22887 GCA_016617855.1 Megalonaias nervosa
TACTGGTTTACAAATATCGCAGCTAGATTTTACATCACTGTATCCGATTTATTACTTTTCACTAGAACATTTAGATTTAACCAGACAATCTGTTGTAGATATTCATTTTCGAGCTCGTGTGATTCGAGGAGTTATTGCTAATTACAGAGCAATAGCCGTTATACTCGGCGATAAATCGATGTTACTCGAAGGTGTTGGTGGACGAATGAGAGTTATTGATGCTCCAGTAGAAAACATGTAATTAGATCGTTCATAATATTATAATTGTCATATCATCACGTTAGTGTGAGTCTGACTCCTGGTCAGATTAAAAAGCTGCAATCAGCATCAAAAAATAACTGTGGAATAAAAATATCGCTAAAGCGAGAACAAATGACCGGTGCAAATAAACTATCGTTGACCGAGCGTCAGTTCAAAAACTTCAATAACGCTAAAAAAATCAAATAAAGGCGTCAAAATTAATCTTTCTGCGGACGCCATCAAAGAAATAGCTAAGACGGGTGGTATATTTCCACTTCTCGCAGCTATACCAGCTTTAATAGCAGCTGCAGCCCCAGCTGTTGCAAAAGCAGCTGCGCTAGGTGCTGTTGGAACTGCTGCTGGAATGGTGTTAAAGAAAGCAACCGGACAAGGAATCAAAAAAAAGGGAAAGGGTCTAAGACTACCAGGAACCCCGTATTCGTGGTACGGAAAGGGTCCAAGACTACCAGGAACCCCGTATTCGTGGTACGGAAAGGGTCTAAGACTTCCCGGGACAGTTTACTAATATCACCCATGTCCAATTTTGACTTACTTAATGCTGCTAAAAAAACTAAAAATAAAAACCTTCAGAGGTGTTTTTATGCGCGATCAATTGCCAAAAAAACCAAACAATATTGAAACCGGTATCATTAATCTCGATAAAAACTCTGGCCCAGGCACGCACTGGGTCGGATATGCAATTGATCCACGTGGAATTATTTATTTCGATTCGTATGGATTAGCACCACCAAAAGAATTTTTAGAGTACGTTACCGGCGATAAAAGTATTCCAATCTGGTATTCAAAGCTATCAACACAAAAATTAACTGATCCTCCAATATGCGGTCGTGAAACCCTCGCTGTGCTTGATGCTGTATCAAAATCAACAGCGCCACCTCATAAAGTCGTGCACGCATTCACTACACTACGTCATAACACTTAAACAGATATCAGTAAATATAATGGTAGATATTTATGGAAGATCTACTCGCAAAGATCAGAAGGTCGATTTATCTAAATACGCAACTCTTGATCAGCTCAGAAATGAAATCGATGATTTATTAAATATCACAAGTGTGGATCAAAATGAAGTCGTCGTTTTCAGGACAAACAAGGACGATTAAAAACGAGTAACATACAACTACCAGATGTACTTGTACGAATTCCCAACGCGGTTGTTAATAATATCGTTACTTTCGCTGATCAAGGTAAAATACAGGATTCCGGTAAATCGGTTAACGACTATGTTAAGAAAACTGGTGATGTATTTACCGGTGACATTATTATGTCAGGAAGAAAAATTACATATCTTATGAACCCAACCTCGGATACAGACGCAGCAACGAAAAAATATGTCGATGATCAAGAATCCAAGTACGTGTCAGTGTGCGGTGGTATAATGCGTGCATTTCTCGACATGAATAATAATGGTATTAATAATCTCAGAACACCAGAAACAGATTTTGACGCTGCAACGAAGAAATACGTCGATGATAGCAATAAATCATTAATGACAGTCAATGATGAAATTACTGCATTTAGAATTGATTTTACCAATCACGTGCAAACGTTTCTGAATTTCCGTAGAAATATAAACAGATCTATTCATGACTTTTTTGGAAGTCCACCAGTCGTTGACATAAAACTTACCGACATTAACACGAAAATCAACGATATTGTTAGTGGAATTCCTGATATCGTTGAAAAAACGAATCTAGTAACAAAGTTACTTGCTGGAATGCCTCACAAGCAGATCTTCAACGTAGTATACACAGTAGCATCAGGATTGGGAGTATGGACACTGCAAGATAATAATCTCAAACACACCGCAGAAATTACTGGCGTATACAGGCTGTCTATATTTAGCATAGCAAAATTCAGTATATTTACTACATTTCTATGGCGTCATTCAATCGATACTTTTTCTGGAGTTGTATCCGTTATAATAAATAAAGATGCGGAAGAAACATTTCTGCTGGAAGCATCTGATAAAAATTTAACCAGAGCACTATACTGGTGGTGCTTGGAATTTGTATGTGAAACTCCTCAATTAGTTACCTAGATAAGTATAATGAATCAGGAGTCATTTATCGACGTTCAACGTCACAGATACGCTCAAGTATGTGAGTGTCAAACCAAACTAAAAAATATCATCGACGATTACACGATAAAGGTAAAAATATATCGGCGACGTATGGTTGTTATTGATATAATGGTATACTCGGTTTCTGCTGTTATTGCTGGAACTGGATTATTACTATCAACAATAACGATGACAGCGCCTGCAGTTGTAACAATTATAGTTTCCACGGCAACAACATGCGCAGATATTTTCAGTATTATCGCTAAGAAAATATCTACGTGTACAAATGATAAACTAAACGAGTACATAATGAAATTGCACACAGCAACATCATCTTATTCTAAACTATCATCGTATCTTTCGGCATACCTCAGCGATGGTAAAATATCCGATGAGGGGTTCGCAACGATAATGGAAACTTATCATGAGGCATTCAAAGTGGATTCTAATGATAAAGTGGAGGGTTGAATTTCCGCTCTATTAAAATAATAATTAAATACGGAGTATTTTAAATAATGTCATCGTTAGAATTATTACAGCAGATCGTAGCTAATACGACGCCGTCAAAAACTACTATGATATCATTAAGTTCAACCAATCCTGAATTTAGCGTTAATTTTCCAACTGCAATTCCAGCAAAGGAAATAGCGCTAGCACAATTACGAGTTTATCATAGTTGGCCAAATATCAGGTCAAAACCGTTTGGTGGACAACCAGCAAATAATTCACTGGTATTTGCAAATAAAAATAAACCGGATGGAAGTCCTGATTGGCAAGTTGTTGGAATTTCAACGGGCAGTTATCAAATAGACCAGATTAATGATGAGTTCCAACGCAGAATTAAATCTATCACAGGGAAAGAATCTAAAATAGCGATTACTGTTTATGAACCAACACTATCAGCGGTGATTGAAATAAATTCTCCTGATTACCTCGTAGATATTTATCAAAGTTCAATTAGATCTGTGTTAGGATGGCCTGAAGTTGCACCTATTTATAATGGAGTTTCAGAGCCAACTAAAAATGAATTTAAAACGAGTGAAGAAAAATTCATTAAAAATCCAGAATATCGAGGAAAACATCCATGGCGTTATATAAGATTTGAATTTGATTCAAACAACAATACATACTACTTTACCGATTTTGACGGTAAAAAGATCCCCAAGATGACTAGATCAGCATTTAATGCGGTTATCGTAGACCCCAGGACGCGACGTACTAGAGATATTGTTGATGAAGAACTTTTTAAAGAATTTTTAGATACCCTTAAGCCTGAATACGATAAAACGTTTAATGATTTAAGAAATTTACTTATTTCATTATCACAACATTATGATGATAGTGTCAAGCAGCAAATAATCGAGTCAATACAACACCTAAATGGGATGTTACTCGATTTATACATCGCCAATCGAAGTATTATAAACGTTGCGACTGAACTCGATGGAAATTCTTACACAAGTCCAAAACTGAAGCAATTATTTCTTGATCATTATAAAATAACAGAAAATGACTTACAAACATTTATTGTACCAGATTTAAATAACGCTAAAATGAAGAAATCATTAAGTGATCTTATTGAAGAATATTATCCCGGAGTAATTGAATCATGGAGAAAAATAGCCCCACCACCGGCTGTACTAAAACATAATAGCAACCCTTTTGGTGCCGGACGTCATATATCGCCAGGCATTGTAAATATAATATCAGTTATTGCAGTCAATCTTATTTGCGACATTGTGGACGGTAGTTTTCAGGTAGATCTTTCAAAATCTAACCAGGCCCAGCAAGGGTACATATTATACAGTTTCAGTTCATTAGCCCCCCCCCCCAGGCTGGTTAATTGTATCAGAGCCAATTAACCCCGTGTACCTGCGAGTTCATAATCCGTTATTATCAAGAATACACTTTAAACTTACAGACCAAAACAATCGCATTTTGGACACAAGAAATTAAGAACTAAATATAAATCTGTATGTGAAATCATAACAAAAAAAAAAATATCCGGATGCATAGTGCTTGTCTATGATACATAATGGTTGGTATACAATACAGTATAGTATATACTTGTCAATATAACCTTGCCTGCGGTCTCATTCAATGCTAATCGGCAAATTCCCTATGTGGCAACCAGTAACTGACAAAATGATAACACTGTATTCTTTGTTTACATAAAATCCGCGCACAAGATTTCTCATAGTGCACACAGGCAATCGAAATCTATTGTCTAGAAGGCTGTGGCTGCATAATTAGCTCTTATTGATTATTCCATAACGGCTGTATTGCCTGTATCTGTGTGGCCGATTGATGCGTAAAGTTATTTTAAGAATACGCTATGACTAAATCAATCTCCTTGGTAACGGCTTACGCATAGACTCAGTGTTAATGCAGAATTATATATATTTTTTGGAAACTAGAAATATAAAATCCCATTTTACACAGAAAACTGTGGTTTTTGTAAAGAACACTGTAGTTTTTAGGAAACAGGTTATTGGTAAACACATATTAACTTTTTCAGTATATATTTATAACAAGGTCCGATAGCTCAATTGATAGCGTGTTGAAACTCTCATCCGGGGGGTCATGGTTCGAGACTCGTGAAGGCATATGTCTGCGGGGGCGATTTTAAGCCAAGATTATAATCTATTGGGGGCTCCAGCCCCCCCCCCCCCCGTCTTCAGAGTACACCAATCCACTACGTCAACACGTGGTAGATTCACTTTTGTGAATCACCCATTGGTTGATCGTTATGGGTTGGTGTGCTGGCGTGAAGACGGCATTTCATCATATCATATCATCATCATCATATCATCTCATCAAAAATATACAGCGGGGGGTGATATGAGGTCGTGACCTTGTGACTTCACTAAAGGGGTACCCCACACAAGGGCCATTCCAAAAGACACATCGCAAAACTAAAAAATAAACCTAGGTTCCAGGTCACAAAGACCAATCAGCCTTTGAGTTTCTAGAGTTTCGTTTTGGATATTTAGGAATTCTTGTAGGGCAATAAACAGAATCTGGTTGGTCACTAAAATAAGACCTACACGTGTATAAACAACCCTCTGAGTTTCTAGAGTTTCGGTTACGGATATTTAGGAATTCTTTCGGGGGTAAACAAATAACACGTACAGACAGCCCTCTGAGCCTCTAAAGTTTCGGTTTCGGATATTTAGGGGTTCTCTTGGGGTAAATGTCTAAACAAAGAACCTCATTAGGTTTATCTGATACAACTATGGAATGGTAGATCGAATATCACCTCGCGCTGTATATTTTTCTTTATTTTTATATTAAATATACACTCATTATATAATGAATTTTGAAAATATCAATGTCATTGTTTCTGCGATTAAAAAATTACAACATAACGGTATCAATGTATCTGACAATTTTAATGCTGAAAAGATTCTATGTGATTTTGACTCATTACAACAACGAAAGAACGAGAACAGATTCACGCTATCTGCTGATTATAAATTCATGAAAGTTATCCAACAAGGAATGTTAAAGTCACTGGCAACTGTCACTGATGATCAGGTAAAGTTGTTTGTGCCTCTCTCAAACGCTATTGACAAAATCAAGCTAGAATTTTCTCATGGATACGAACAGAAATAGATGATGAACTTTCGTATAAGACAGTTAAGAGAGCATTGTGAAAATACGAGTGAAAATACGAGTGAAAATGACAGCGATAATGATGGACCATTGACTGTGATAATAGCTAAACAAAATCCTTGGGAAAACTAACATATTCTGTCTAGTATAATGCAACCTACACATATTGACAAGTATATTGTATCAAAGAACCAACCATTATGTTTCAGTAGGTATCATAGACAAGTACAATATTGCCCGTGCTTGTTGTGCAAAGTTTTTCGTTGAGTTTGCTAGTTTTCGTTGGGTCAAAACCCCAGGAAGGTTAACGGGAATTAACATTAGATTTTAAATTTGTTGATCAAAAACTGTTTTTTTCCAGTTCTTTTGCTCGTATTGTGTAGATTTTTGCTAGCGAATTACGATAAAAATCCGGAAAAAACCAGTTTTTCATCGATAAATTTAAAACCTAATGTTAATTCCCGTTAACCTTCCTGGGGGTTTGACCTTCAGAATTTGTCAAAATCTGATTGATTTTCACTGATTTTTGGTCATTTTTCATGCAAAAAACGAGATTTTCGAACAAAAAACGCGGTTTTCAGAACAAAATCAACGAAATAAAAGAAATTAAATAAAATTATTTTTATTTGCAGTACTTGAGATACATAACCAAATTCACTGAAATGTTTTTACAGTCAAAGGTATGGACAATCAGGATAGCTTTTGACATTAACTCGTATCTAGTATAAGCGGACAACTACGATATTTATCATTATACTTGACGGAGCGCTTAATCATTTGGTAACATTAAAAATACGGTAGACTAAACGTATTGAAATCTTATTTTTTGTGCAAATCTTTTGGAAAAGGCAGATTTCTGTATATTTTCTGCCACGTGTTGTACCGATTGTGGTACTATGTCAAAATATTTGGCAGCAGAATTAATTGACTTGAACATAATCTCTTCCCCAGATTCTGCATTCACTGATTTAACAGGTCTTGCAAATCGTGCGCCGCCAGTGTTTCCAAACTTACAGTTTTCACTTTGCGTGATAATATGTAGATTTCCAAGTGAGTTGTCAAGTTTATTGCTGTTGAAGTGATCCACCACATACCCATCTTTGATTAGTCCAAAATAACACTCGATCACAAATCTATGTGATCGATAATTTTTATTTCCTTTGGTATTAAACGCAAGATAACCAGTATTGGTAATACTACCGACTGGTTTTTTCAATCTGCAGTTTCTAATCACACCTTCTCGAGATGCTTCATAATTAGTAATGATTGGATGTGACACAAACTCATTTTGCTCCATTTATATACATAATACTATTTGTCTAAATCATTGTTTTGAAAATCTAGCCAGATAATCTTCTTCGGTCTTTATAGGAGAATCAGTGTTATATTTTTTATCGTAATATCGTTTCAACTCTCTGCATTTTTTACCACCGCATTGCGCACACAGTTGAGTCTTTCCTCGCACTCCAGCACTACACACAATACACGGTTTTGGTCCTAAACTCCCGTTCCTGACGCATTGCATATGATAACTACAGTATTCATTCACACATGTTCTGTTACACGGAGATTTATAACCGATTTTTAACCAGTGGCAATGATTTGGTTGAATCATATACAAAAGATTAACGTTCAATTAAATATATATTTTGCCCTAATTATAATATGGAAGAATTATCCGTGATTGAACCCTACACAACCAGATTCGATCTTGACAGACTACCCGAGTATAAATTTAGTATTTCGATGCAAGATCTAGCTTTAACTAATAAAGATATAACTAAACGTATCCGTGAGGCCAAGAAGGAATTTCGTGACGATGGTGCAGTTCATGCATGGTCAACATTCAGAGTTGGAAATGTTTCTAATACGATGAATGACAAACGAGGAAGAGTAATCATTAACCACCTTGATAATCAAAAATATTTTATTTTAATAAAATTTATTGTAAATACAGAAGAAGATATTTGGATTATTCGTGACAAGCGCGATCCCGTCCGCGTGCAGTCAGGAAATAATATTTTCTTGAGTAATAAATCCAAACCAGGAATACTAACTGGTATAGATAAACCGTATTATGAGCGATCGTACCCTGTAACTGTGGTTGTCTATGGAATATTTCCGCTGAATAATAAACCTAATGTTGGGGATCTCAAACCGATGAGATTGTCAAGGATAAACTGCGTGGCTGAGAGAGTTACAGAACACTTTACAAACGCGATACATGGTAATGGTTTAACTGATTTAAGACGTAAAAAAATAAATGCATGGGCAGAGTCGGTTAAAGAAACCGGAGCGTCTATCAAAGATGTTGCTGAGCTAGAGAAGAAATTAAGATTTCCAATAACAGTAAAAACGTTAACCGGAGAGATTTTGTACAAACCGAAATATATAAAAAATGGAGCTCCGATAGATACTATTGATCATAACGCGCACGCATGGACTGCTGCAGTAACAATATTTCCACGAGATAGAAAGATTAAATTTTATGACGGTGATATCTTTGATTTTATTAAAAATATTAGTAAAACCGATCCTGTTTCTGTTTGGTTATTTCAAAGTTCGGAATATGATCATTACGATCAATTTGTACGACCTAACGGTGATATTTATCGTACAGAATCTCTCCATGAGGAAATGGAACATCTTGCACTGAAATATACCTCTGATGATGTCATAGTTAGACAATTATTGAATAACTGTTTTACTGTTCCATCAGTCGCTGCTCATTTCGCTCAGGAGAAAAATTCATGGAAAACGACACGATCGGAATTTCTTGAAGATGTCAAGAAAAGTTGTATAGAATATGGGCACGGTGGATTATGGAACACCAAATACGATTATAGTGATGTTATCTCGGTTGATATGGTAGCATGTTATCCTGGGAGTTTTCTTGGATACAGAGCATGTTCTAAATATTTTAAGAGATTCGGACATCCTACACATGACATGACCAGGGTTGCAATAAACGGACCCTTACCAGATTTTGACTTAACAGGATTTGCTCACGTAGAATCATTCGAGTTTAGAGAAGATCTCCATGCGATTACTTATATTTGGTTCGGAAGACATTTTTCAGAGCGATGTTGGGTTTCGATAGTACTATTGCGATATATGCTTGATGCTGGATTTTTAATATCGTTGAGAGTAACTGATGCGATTATATCGTATAGTTCACAGAAGCATGTTTGGTTACCAGAACCGGACAGATTTAATATCGATGATGCCAGGAATGAGCATGTTGAAAAACTTGCAAAAGATCTTGGTAGAAAGATAATCGGTAAGTTTACTCAAGGTGGTTCATACGATTATAAACGGCATTGTACAAGATTGATTATGGACGATGCTGAACTAGATTTTATAATCGCTGATACAACGGAGAAAAAACATATTTATAAACCGATGTAATGCTTATTTATCAGATGGAACAAAACTAGGTACCATTGTGAGCTATCTTGATGGCGACTCACCACAATTTACTCATTTAAGATCTTCGATGTTAGCTTATGTTTCGATAAATCTATTGTCGATGATAAATAGATTTCCTCGTTACGCTGTTAGAGTTGCTACGGATTCATTTTATATACACAAAAAATATAAGGATTTATTAAAACTCGGTAATGGTGAATGGGGGCATGGAGGATAAAACAAGAAAATATACTTAGTTATTCTGAATCTGCCGACGTTGAAATCAAGGAAATATATTACAAAAATAATAATCAAATATCAAAGTCATCTGCACCATCTGTGTACGATCCTGTGGCTAGACATAAGACCGTTTATCTTAATGGGTGTGGTGGTTCAGGTAAAACAACTCGTACGATTAACTTATTTATGAATAATAACTCAGATATAATTGTTTTGACACCTACACATAAACTTGCTAGAGAAATAAAAGAACGAGGAGTAAAATCATGTACATATCATAGTTTCTTTAGATGGTGCGGAGATACATGGACCCCATCGCGGATGGGTGAAAAATATATACCCAAGTATATTATATGGGACGAGATATGCACGGTGTCGTTAGAAACGCTAAAAACATTTCTTGATTGGTTGTTACTGAAGAATACTGCTGTGATTATGTGTGGCGATCATGGTCAACCACCACCCTTTGTTGGACAGTCTTCACATGAATGGTTGAAAACATTTGTAGATTATTACGAAGAAATAAATGATGACCATAGATCCATTGATGAACCGCTAAAAGAACTTAAAAGATTAATCAGACTGCAGCCAGATCAAATACAATGCGAGATACTGCGTAAAGTAATTGCAGAAACTTCTATGAATGAATTTTGGATTTTATGGAGACCTGCTGATTTGATAGTCGCAAGTAGAAAAATAGTTCGTGATGAACTACAAAAGAAATTATTTACGTTACATAAAGAAAAGTTTCCGGATCTACCCGTACCTTTGTGTTATCGCCCAGCAGATACTCGACGACAAAATATTGAAGTTGAAATACCAGGTGGAGACACTGTCCGAGTACAAAATCTTGTCTTGAATGATATCGTGTTGGTTGCTGTTGACGTTGTTGAGAGCGCGTTGAACATGGATAAATCGCCATGGACGTTAGGATACGCTATAACAATTCACTCGTCGCAGGGATTAACCATAACTGATACTAGAATCTGGATTGTAGATGATCGTATTGAATGGTCGAATTTAGTCTATCTCGCCATATCTCGAGTCAGGAGAATATCGCAACTGCGTAGGGTTATTGTAGATTACGTAATAACTGAAGAAATCACTAACAATGTCGATATCAATAAAAAATTAGTCAGCTATAAGCATTTTGACAAAAAAAATAAGCGTGACTTTGATCTTGATGCTGAATTTATTATAACACTAAGACAACAACAGAATAATCATTGCGCAAGTTGCAACTGCAATATGTCATGGCAGTATTTTAATCCAAGACAATTTACCGTAGACAGAATTAATAGTGATCTCGGTCATACACGTGATAATGTGATGCTGACCTGTCTTGAGTGTAATCGACGTCGAGGCTCTGGACGTTTACAAAATTGAGCTTGGTGGTAATTGTGTATCCTCAGGAATTACTTGCAATTGTTCACGTACAAATCCACGTTGAGGAGCTGTAGAATCTAGTCTATAGATTGGAGGTCTACCAGTGGATCTTACCACGCTAGAAATTTTATGTGTAGTCACGCTCCAGATAGGATCGGCTGCTCTTTTTTTACCACCTTCAAGTTCGCCAGGTTCATATAAATATCTTACAGTTACATTACCTAATACTGGCTGAGAGAAAGATTCACGTCGTTGTATTGGTATATATTTTTTTTTGATCGCATTGGAAGGTTTCATGGAAGTTGCACGAGTAATTTCATTATTCAACGCAGCTATCACACTCGGTAATCTTGCAACCCATTCACGAGATCTATCCTTAAAGTCAGCGGATATTTCCCTTGCATATTGGTATCCAAATAACCGCTCAGCAAGTGTTCTATTAAATCGTTCAACGATTGCCTGATCACGACGAATTTCAGTATGTCCTCGTCTGATTTTAACGTTATGCTTGTTCATCAACGATGATACTACTCCAATAAATTCTTTACCAGGATCAACTTGTAATAACCGTGGCCATCGTAGACCACCACATTGATAAATGCGCTCAAACGCAGATGCAACTTCAGATGCTGTCTTTGTTGATAATGGCTCCGCTTCTTTGTATCTACTCGCAACATCAACGACAGTTAACGCATATCTATACGTGTATTGACGTTTTCGTGTTTTAATGGTATCGTGTGGTAAAAATAAAATATCTGCTTGATGAACTTCATTAGGAACGCTAACATCAAAATGCGCGTACTGAATTCTTTTAGGTGGACTCAGGAAGATTTGCCATATTGCCTGTCGTGCTAACCATGATGCAGCAACATCACGTGAAACTTTTGCTGCTTCGGCGAGTTTGCTAATCGCTGCTTTACCTCTCCAATACCCTCTCGGGGAATAATAAACAGATTCCATTATGATAGTTATATAATTTAATTGCCAGCCCCTAGCACTAGTTTACCTTTCATAGCAGATTTTATTAGAAAACTAGCGAGTTTTTCTCTGAGAGATTTATTAGGTATATAATTTAATACGTGAATCAATTTCACATCTGCGAGATGTCGTTGTTGCAAATCCTTACTTTTATACGCGACATCATGAACGTGACACGCTTGATCAATTGCGTTTATTGGATACTCTCCTGGTTTTGGTTGATCTCGTTCGTCAAGTCTGATATCAAGTCGAGTTCCTGGACCACAATAATTATATCCGGGTAAATGTTTCTCACCAGGGTATTTAGCCCATGGTAATCCTGGTAATTTTCCTAACGAAGCAGCAATATCCCCACCTGTCTTTGATGAAATAAATTTGTATTTTTTGGTACCACATTTCACACATTTACCTGTAAGTGCGCGTCTTTTATTTTTTGTTGTTATTGTCGTTAATTCAGCAGTGGGTGTGGGTGCTCTGCATCGAACACAATATAGACTCATATTATTTATTATATGGATATAATTGACTTTTCAGCGACATGAAAACAAGAGCCAGTAAAGCACCATCCAGCGTTACCAAATTCTATCAGAATGATTATAATAGGCCCATCTGGAAGTGGAAAGACGCAATTATTGCTCAATCTAATAATGAGATGGCTAAAATGGAACAAACTGTATTTAGTAGCACCATCTGTAGATGATCAGAGGTGTTATGAAGTACTTAAGGATTTTAATAAAAATGCAAAACTACTGGACGAAGACGGAAATGATATTATTGATTTTATAACCGATATTGATGAAGCTCCATCTGTAGATGACCTAGATGGATTCATTAATAATCTCGTAGTATACGATGATGTGATGCTGAACAAACAATCCAATCCAGCTAGAATATTTTCTCGCGGTAGGCATAAAAACACGGACGTGATTTATGTTACCCAGCGATATACACAAATTCCAAAAGTAATTAGAGACAACTGCAATATTTTGGTTGTGTTTAATGGAGTAGATAATTATACTCTACAGAATATTTATTATACCTGGTGTTCAGGCGACATGGACATGATTAAATTTAAAAACTTCTTTTCAAAAGCACAAGCTGTTCCGTTTGGATTTATAACAATAAATCTACATGACCCAAGATCCAGATATCGAATAGGTCTTGATAAAATATTTGGTTAATTACAGCAGCAGGAAGGGTGAACGACAAGAATTGAGTGACCCGCGAGTAAACGAATCGCATAAAAATCTGAAAAAAATACGTCAACAAAAAGTAACGGAAATGAGCTAACCCAAACGATTTATTATCCGTTTTTCAAACTATATGGTAATAATAAAAGTTAGGAGGTTCGGTTTATGTTATTGACCTTTTTTTTCAGCCCCTGTAGGAACCTTTATTTTTTATAAATAAAGTCTCTGCAAAGTTGTAGGGTTCACCCTTCCTGCTGCTTGGCATCTCCATACATGCCTTGTTTGGCTTCTATTTTTCGCTGATCTGGCTTAATGTCATCTTATGATACAGCATTGCCAAACAGTGTGAATTCGGAGCATGGATGCCCGCAGGTTTTTTTGAAAGGGGAGGGGGGTTAAGGCTTTTTGCGGGTGGGGGGTCCTGAATTTTTGCAGAGGGGGTCAGTCAGTCACGGCCCGGAGAGTTAGTATAGGAAGCAGTCTGAAACTAAAGCTAATATTTACTAAGCATTTTGAACAGAATCTTGTGACATATTTTCAGCTTCATTTTCATGATTAAACTTGTATATATATATATATATATATATATATATATATATATATATATGCATATATATATATATATATATATATATTTGCAGTATGATTTTCAGGGGAGGGTCACGTGACACCCCCCCCCCTTGACCTACGCTGCGGGCGCCCATGGTTCGGAGACAATGTGCAGTTTTCTTTCTGTAGCTTCTGTCTGACCTTTCTGACTTGTCCAACACTCGTCGTAGGCGCAAATCCTGATCCATAAGGTCTTTTCCAGAAATAGTGATACCACCCACTGTAGTATCAATTCCTTCCACGTTTTCAATTACTGTATAAATTGTTTTGTGATAAACTTCTGGGGAACTTGATACTCCAAGAAGGTAGTCGTAAGCAACGATATCCGCCTTGAAGGAGCAGTAAAGATGCATAATTTAGAATTCTCTCTAAGAAGATGAATCTGCAAAAACCGACTTACAGCATCTAATTTCGTTATCACGTTTGCTCCCGCAAAGCGCGACATAATTTCTTGACGTGTTTGAAGTTTGAAAAGCTCTCATCGAAAAGCTTTATTGTGATTCCGTTGATCTAGGCAAATCCTTAATTTCGGCTTGACTTTGGTACAGTTTTACAGTTATAAGCGGTTACGCCCATTTAGTGGGCTCTTCAACATTCTTGACAATATTTAGACAGGGGCGCCCGCATAATTATTTGTGTGTGTGTGTGTGTAGGGGAACAAACATTTAGTGGCCAGCTCTTAAACAAGACAGGTGTAGAGGTGAAATCGGGGGAGTTTAAGGGAGAGGGCAAGTGCCCCCATTGCCCCTACGTGCGTGCGCCAATGGGACTTTTCTGCGTGCTCCAACAAATGGTTCTGCATCTCCTCTTAGCTTGATGGTAATCTTGTTCAGTAAACATACAAGACCATCAAACAGATCCGCATATTCCTCAAAGATGTCATCCATAGTAAGTACAAGTTTGCCCAATTTCGTTGTATCACAAGAATCGCGTTCAAAAATAGGTCTGACGTTACTGTTGACCTCGTACTGGGATGTCTCCTCCATCATGTGCTTTCAGTTTAACATTGATTCATTGTAACCAGCGTCTCCAAGTTTCAAATACATTATCTTCTAATAATAAAGCCTTTGACGCTGGAATCTGTTCCATTCCTTTTTCATTCACTATAGTGTTAAACTATTTAAATTTCTGACATTAAAATAATGATTTCTATTAGTCAGCGTTAAAGACTATAGATTTTTAATAACAATGTATTCTATTAGATAGGTGTTTATATGATAAAATGAGCTACTAAGCTCCCTCACTTGTTAAACTGTAATACGATATATTTTTCGGTAATTTGATAACCGCGGGAGCTCCAGATTTAACTGTAAAGTGTATATTTTAACATTAAAAAGACCTGGGAGGCATTAGAAATATATACCGTATATACACAATTACAAATTATTTATATACTGAGGCAAAGTGTACTATAATCCCAGCTAGCAATTCCACGTTGCAACAACGTTGCAGTAAGGTTGTGGCAACGTTGTCATATAACGATGTGGCAACGCGATTTGGTGAACTTGCTGGAATGTTGCTACAACGTTGTTGTTTAACGTTATTAAATAACCTTCCTACAACATTCTCACAACATTCGAAACCTATATGGAAATATGATGAAAGCTGCTTGTGTTTCTGAAACACACATTCCCCACTGCAGGCAAGAATGTCCAAATCGACAACACTGCAAAAATGTCAACATTACCATCCATCTAGGAGTTGCAATAGCAGGAATTTCAAGGCTGCCATTGTCACCTATCAGATGTCAGTTCTGCACCAATTTTATTTTCGACAAACCAAACATCACCAGTCATTTGACAATAATAATAATAATAATAATAATAGCGATAAGATGCCAGGGTACACTAATTGTTCCAACATTGTACAAATTTGCACTCTGCATGCAATGATGCATGTCAGCTATCACAAATTAGTTTAAAGTTGCACATATAAAAATGCACTCTGCACAATATGGAATTTTTATTTATCTGTGCATACAGTGAAAAACAATCTTAGATAAAATTAGTAAGGATACATATTTAATAAAAATACGTATGTCCATTCTGAAGCATGCAATCAGTTTCTGTGCAAGTGTGCAGGTTTTCTAATATGGTTTATATGCAAACATTGCTTTTTGTTCATAGTATCAAATCCTCTTGCTGGGTACTTTTCTTAACAGGCTTTACAGCAGGGCCTTCCATTATATTTAAATGGGGCACATGAGTTGACAAAGTAGGCCGGGGTTTTGTGGAACCTACCCCAATGGGGATAATTAATTTTTTTTTAAAAGTAGCAAGGTGTAAAGTAAAAGTAGACGGGTAAATCACACGACTTGTGCCTGATAAGGAATTCTCCTGAATTTACAGACTGAAGGTTCGGACATTAGTTTTTAAGAGACAAAAATGAAAAAAGGAAACATTACAACATATATTTTAATATCACTTTTGTTTATTTTCAAGATTTAATTAAGATTAGGAATCAGAATCAGTCTCCTCCTCCACTCTAAAGTTTATATGTTTCTTCTTCTGCTCAGGTACCTGCAAATTAAAAAATAATTTTAATGCTTAAACAAAGTCAAATATCATCTCAGCACTGCTTATATATTTAAAAGTCACATTAACTAGCATTAAGGATTATCCATAAATGATGTCTGCACAGATGGGGGGTTAGGGGTTGGTCAAATGTGGACAACTGCGGACAAGGGGGGAAAGGGGTGTAAAGGACCCTGAGGACGTCCGCAAGCTAGTATTTTTTGTTATGATATTCTGTGTTGAACAGCTGCTTTAGGCCTACTGCTTGTATTCCAGTATGTTTTGTTGTAGTCCTTTATGGGTGATCCTTAAGTATTAATTATTTGTTAATTTCGATTTGTACGATTCGTGACACTGAATATACATGAATGGGTTGGCATTAATACATAGGTCTGGCTCCCAGTGTCTGATGTTGACTACATGGCCCACATATCGGCCCTGTGGACCTGAGCGAGTATTCAAATAGCCAATGCACCATGGCCTGTATAACGCTCTCAATTCAGACAATACAGTGCCTGGCCTGTGATGAAGACCCTGGCTGACCATGCGACTGCAGAGCTAGTGCCAGCCTCCCTTGAAGCAGGCAGCTGGCTGCAGTAGCCACCACTACCAACGTTCCCTCTAATATTTTTCCTGTGCGCATGGAATTTTGAAACTGCAGCTGCTGCGCGGCATACGTATTTGATACAAAACCATAGAGCAGTGTATAATGCTAGATGGGGACGTCAGCAGCCTTAGGGGGTGGGGGGTGGGGTGAGGTGTAAGCCACATGCGGACAAAAGCGGACATGGGGTTTAGGAAAACAGGTATTATCTGCGTACGTCCTTTATGGACAACCCGTTATGAAAATGTATGAAACTTTCTTCACTGCACTTGTGCTTCCCTTAATATTGTTAAGCCAAGTTACAAGGTAACTCTGCACTTGTCATTTCAGGCAAGTGGATGGTGAAATCTATTTATGCAAAGATGAATTTATTTTGTCCAGATATTTCATGTGAATAAAAATTCCAAGTGGAAGCACTTGCCTGATCAGACAAGATGGATGTAAAATGTAGTTAGCTGTACTCCAGATCTGACAGTCCTGGGAACTACAATAAGCTGATTTTGTTTGCAATTTATAAATGCATCTGCTTTACAAATACCATGCTTTAAAAGACAAAACTGAATCCAATATTAATGAAATAAGAGTCAAATGGCTAACCTTGTATTTTATCCCTCCGCGTTGGTTGGGTGCATATTTGAGGATCTCCTATATGGCCTCTTCAATTTCATTTGCTTTTGCTTTGCCATTATTTTTCAAGCAGGCTTCTACAAGAGTAACACAATATTTTAAAATAAGTTTCACAACAAAGGATGCATTGCTTTGTTCTAAATGCCAGCAATAATCAATGAAATATTTATAAAACATACTTTGAAATGTGGTCTCAAGTTATTTCATATACAAGTAATTGCAGTATGTGTGTGAAGAAACATGTTGTACTTTATCCATTCATTTACAAATCTTGGGCAAGTCACATGAAAAACCGACAACTGAAATCAAGTCATACCTACTTATCAAAACCTGGCATATCAGAAGCTCTTGAAATGGTTTTTCCCTTTACATCCCTTTAGGCTATAATCTGACCAGAGTCTTTTTGTTCCTAGCTTTTTCATCATCCTGCAGACACTATCCCCAATATTATACCCATCAAGGAAGCTCAAGTACTATATCTGAAAATAATAATAATTATAATAATAATAATAATATGACAAAATTTGCTTTAATATAGTTTTTTTTTTTAACATGGGTTTTGCATGCAAATTGGTTTGCTCAAACCTGAAACAGTTTGGCAACACCAACTATGCAACACAATGTACTAAAAGCAATTATAAAACAAATTAACCACTGTGAATCATTTAACTTCATAAATGACATTCACTCTAAGATTGAATTAAAATAGCCAAAAAAATATGTACTAGTGTATATGTAGTAAAACACCTGTACATGTTCATCTTTAAACATGTTTTGGCCTACATCCATAAAACTTAACAGCTGACCACTACATGTTCTCCCCCACCCCTTGAAAATAATTCTGCAGGTGCCCCAGCTCTTGTAGGATGCATATTGAGGTTCACAACAGTAAATAAAGGTTATAGACACAATAACAGTTTTATCTGAGAAAATAAGGCCTCGAATTACCATCTTCTTAGAGAGTTCTGGATTCTCCTCCATCCTCTGGCAAAGGCCCTCTAGTTCCTCCACTGAATCACATGGCATTGCAAGAATTTCTTCTGTACATTCTGTGTCTGGGCCTTGTGTGTTAACTAAAACTTTCCTTAGGAGGGCCAGCTGCTTCTGTTGATTCTCAATAACAGTGTCCAGTTTCATAACTACACTGAGCTGGAAATCTATAAGAGATTTATGATACTATAAGCATCTGTTTTGCAAGATCAAAATCACTGCTATTAACTACTTGTAAAGATCTGTACAGTGAACAGGTTTAACAATGAAAAATATTTACGAAATGAAATACATGCTTTTTGTACAATTTATTTGAGAAAAAAATAAAACTTACTGTCACTGGAATCCTGTATTTCCTTACTCCCTGGATGTGTTGTTTCACTACTGGTATCTGTAAAGTTGCATTCAATGTAGATGGTTTTGGCATCAGACTTAGAGATGACACTGGTATACCTAAGAAAGGAAAACAAAAAACCCAATGGAATCATGAACAGAGTAGACACATCAATGAAAAAAGAATCCATTGTAAATATTGTTTACATGTACAAGTCTTGTACAGTATGTTTTATGACCTATAATTTAACTAATTACACATCTCACAATGTTCAGAAATAAGTGTCTGAGCAACAAAAACTTATGCTTTCATGTCATAATCTTCCATTTCCAAACAAATTTTGGTGCTGACTCAATGTATTACCCAAATTCACCAATGAGGTGCAATTAGACGTATAAAAATGGAAGAAAAAAAATGATCTAGAAACAACAACTTTATTCGCCTATTTTACAGAGAAATATCTGAAATTTAAACTGTAAAAATTTCAACAACACCAATTGACCAATATTTTGTTTATGTTTACTCACAAATATGGTCTCAAAACCTTAATTTTCAAGCAAAATACATACGTTACAAGAGATCTTCTCGTACTTTAAAGTATTTTTTTATGATTTACAAATAAAATTATACCGGGAAAATGGTTGAAAATTGTATAATTAGGTATTTTGCGATAATTTCACATAATTTTAATTCAAAACATTATTGCGTTTTGCTATTATGAGTCATGAAAAAAGACAGATAAATGTGCGTAAAGTAAAATGCATCTTTACCAAAATTTCTCGTATTTTAAATTTCATTTAATAATGAATATTCAAAACATCAAAAACTTTTTAAGTTGTCAAATTAATACCATTCTAATCATAACAGTTTCCGATTCAAAATATAAGCACGAAAGTTTAAAATGTATATGCATTTTTAGTCACTCCAAAAATATAACGTATATATCAGATACACACGACAAGAGACTGTTCATTAAATTTATAATTGTTTCACTCCGTTTTCTTGGTTCCCTTTTGGTCATGAAAATCTGGCATGAAATTACTACAAATATGTTTGATTAACTCTATTAAACACGTACATTCGTCATTTTAGTATTTTTCTCCTGTATGTGACAGTTGAACATCATCATTATTCACATGATCATTGATCTGATATAATCATTATGACTTACTTTATATTTTATACGAAGATAAAATGATTGTAATTTTTATGCTTAATTAAGTGAATTCACGAAATTTTTAAAATAAAACAAAATAACTAACGTATTTTATAAAATGTTTTTGTAACGTAGAATGGTAACGTATGTGTCGTAGTGTAAAACACGGAAATATTTTAAAGTTCAAACAAATCCAATGTACACTTTTGTGTGCAATTAAAAAGGCCTGAACTTATATACAGTCTCACATATAGAAAACAACATTTTTAGCCGATGAAAGTGAGGGGACTGTTCACGTGTACTGTTTCGGTAACGTATGTATTTCACTAACGTGATGCAAATGCATTGTTAATTAATTCCATTTCGGCATCAGATATTTTGAATAGTCGTTCAGATTTTCCAGATGGAATAAGAGATTCAACTTTACAAAGGATATTTTGTTCGTCAATCCAGACAAGATCAGGTTGTTCCGGCCATTTGAACAGTCCTTTTGCTTTTTTCATAAAGTTAATATCACAGTCTTTGTCGTCCATATCAATTTCTTCAATCCTTCCAAGGTACCATTTTCCATCGTATACGGCAGCTACGAAGTCTCCTTCTTTAAATCCAACAAATGCAGGCGATGAGGTGTCGTTTTCAGAGATTGTAGGATCCATGGCTATGTCTGACTGTACATATGGATGGGTACTACTTGGTGGGTCACTGACAGTGACTGACGAAGTGCTCTCGTCTGGTGAAGTGGCCAGCTGACTCCAAGAGAAGTTCTGAATGGTCCAGCTGTCGCAGTAAGAACCCGTAATGCACACTGAACAGTAGCAGGAGGTTTCACGGGTCATCAATTTTTTTAGGGTCACCAGTGATGCCGACTGCGTGATATTTCATTGTGTTTCGCAACGGTTTTGTCTTAACTGAATTTAGTTCACATTGTTTCAGTTTGGTTGCTTCACTGGAGACGTGGATGAAGCGTACTCTAGTCATTCTTGATTTTGTTCCCCATGCATGAAAATCCGAAGCATCCTGGATTACAGCATTTCCCTGTCGTATGGCTTCATCTGCCATTCTTTTTACTGTCCCTCCCAATCCATCACATGGCCCCACTTCGAAGTAATTCCACTTGGCACCAATGGAGTAAAGGTTTCTGTGACTAGCAATCAAACAGAATATAAATCTGTTTCTGTACTGGCTTGACGGTGAATCTGTCCAATAATGGATAAAATTAAGATTAGGTTTCATCTCCTTCAGCTCCGGAATGAGCCTGTCCAGAAATGCAGCAGCTGTGCCAGAAGAATGTGACATTTCATCACTGACAAAAACGAAACTTTTGTGTTTTAGTTCATCGTTCTCTTTGTAGTATGCAACGACTGGATGGAGAGTAACCAAAGACTGATTCCAGTAGGCCGTCCGTATTTCATCCAAAGACCTACAAGAAAAATTTTCTGCAAAGTCCATCTGTACAACAATTTCATCTTCAGGAAGAGATTCTTTTAGCTGCCTTATGTGCTGGTACTGCTCATGGACTCTGTACATGCTGGTCAAAAAGCTCTAACTGCTTTTTCAGATCTTCTTTGAAGCTTTCTACTTGACATTCGATTTCCACGATTTTCATTTTGGTTTTCCCACTCTCAAGTGTTACTTTTTTCCAGATCCTACAGACAACATTGCTGGGCAGAGTTTTGAGACGTTCATGAAAGTCACCTGCATTACCGATTAGATTTTCAGGATTCTCACTTATTTTGACTCCATTCTTTCTTAGAGCTTTAACTTTGAGGGCCATGTTTTGATGGTGTATACATTGACAAGGATTTCTGGAAATGAATGAGGCAAGCAGTATATGTTTTGGTCTCAAACGTCTGAATGTAGTTAGAGAAATAGTGTGATTCGGATTTTCACATTTGTATTTGTAGTGAAGATTCTTGAGGTAATCGGTCAGGACCCGTGTCTGTAATTTTTCTCCATTGTCCATTTTTTTGGAATCTGCCTTGCCTGGCTGTGCGCGACTATTATCGTCTCGCATCATGAAATCTCGGACTGATGATGTAACTGAACGCGAGAGGCATTGTCGTCTCTCTTTAAAATAGGCGAGACCTTTGTCATTTACATTTCCCAGAGAGCGCCTACATAAGCCTGTGAAGCTACTTAACTTTTTTAAACATCGCTACTTTTTCGTTATCGACCCAGAAATAATCTGATGTAGAACACAGCATCTTTTTAGAGAATGAGACTGTTTTGACGTCTTTATTTCAGACAAAACTGTACTGCATACAATGAGTTTTCGTCTTACAAGATTCCGTCTTCTTGGGGTCAGATATAAATTTTCAACATCTGCAATGGCTCGTTTACTTGGTGTTAATTCCTTAGGTGCTGTCAACAGTCAGAGCTTTTTTAGTCGCTCAATTTTCTTATTTTTTTTGTCTTTATCTTACGTCTCAGGTTTGAAACGCCAGATTTCAGAATACCTATATTTTAGTGGGCACGCGCAAGAGCCCTACTCCTGATCATCTGCAAACCTTTTCCTTTGTTACTTTTAGTAATAAATGGTATCCTTACTATCAGGTAATCATTCTGCTCTTCATTTCTTGGTACAATATCACTGTCATATCCACTGGTCTGTTCACTTATGCTTTCGTTGCTTTCTTCTCTTTCTTTTTTTCTCAGCCGTGAAAGTCTGTTTCTTAATTTATTTTTCATGTTTCTCTCCTCCCTTTTCTTCTTACTTACTTGTGACGATGGCACATAATATTGCCTTTGCCAAGCTCTCTCTTTTTGGAGGAACTCCGGACCTTTAGCCTTCTGGTGTTCCCTGTAGGCCTTTTGTATTTCCTTTCTTGTTTTGGCCATTCTAAAATAAACAAGAACGAGTCAGTGCAAACCTAGAGTCCCCCCCCCCCGGTTTCACCGGTAGGGGACTAATAAC